>JAQZBX010033626.1:0-15027 GCA_029593785.1 Cabassous unicinctus
AATGGATAGAGCACCCGTTTACCATATGAGAGGCCCCAGGTTCGCTTCCCGGCGCCTCCTTGTGAGGGCAGGCCGGCTCGCGCGGCGCCGTGGGCTGATGCGGCAAGACCTCACAGCAAGGGGGAGATAAGCAGACACAGAGAAGATACGCAGTGAATGGACACAGCAGCACAAGCAGCAAGGGGGGGATAAATAAATAAATAATAAATAAATCTTAAAAAAAAAAAAAAAATAGAAGGAGCTAGTGACAAAGTGTGGGCCACCTAAGGCAGGGAAACTGGTTCCACATTCCAGGGTTTAGGTAAATGGTGTTGGCAGGTTAAATCAAGAAAAATAGTGATGATTGAGCTACAAGACAAGATTTCATAAATGTATGAAAGTGAGGTTCACATGGGTATTACATTACTATCTAGACACAACTATCCATCAATTCAAATAAATTCCTAAAACAAGTTCAAATGTGTTGTATGGAAAAGAAGGAAGATGAATGTAAATAAACTTTTCTGGTATTTTGTTCAGTTATTTAGTTAGTTAGTTAAAGAAAAACAGCACATATTACTAAAACTAAGTTCCTAGTCCTATGGTAATAAAGTTTAAAGGAGGAATGTTGGTTCATATTATGTGACGCCTTTTTCCTAAAATTACAAAAATCTCCTAAATCCTCCCTTTTAAATTCACTGACCCATCCTTTGACATTAACCATAGCAGAGTTTTTTATATCCTTAAAGGGAAGGCAATAGAGGAAGGGAAACTATTGTTTCATCAAGTATCGGTGAATTTACTGTGTATATTCTCCTATTATATTCTCCCAACAACCTCAGAGATATAGAATAACGTTCAAGGTTATCAAGCTAGAAATGGCAAAGCTGTGATTTGAGCCCAGGTCAGTTTCTTATCAAAGCCTGAGTTTATTCTATCTCACCATGTTGATTTTCATGCTGTCTGTTCAGCAGCAGAAAAGAGTGAGAGTCTATTTTCTTGCTGTATCTGCATAGTCTAGGGATGTGTCAGGCAGAGTGTAGAAAATGGAAGATTCTGAACCACTGAACAAACTCAGTGTCTATTTATTGAGCCTCTTCTACTTGTCAAGCTCTATGCTTGTACATACCATGATGAAAAAGACATTGTCCAAGTCCTTAGGCAGCTAGACCACAAAAGTCTATAATTAATACAGTCGTTCAAGAAAAAAACACAACTCAATTTGATTTTTGCTTTGATGGAATGAGCATCAATCATGTCCAGAGAAAACTTCCAAGAAGAATAACCTAGACTTACACTGGCAAAAGTAGAGAACACTCCACCAAGGAAATGCACAAGATGAATAGATGCTTGAGATGACCAATTTGGAGTTCAGAAAATTTTGAGGAGAGCAAGAATAGACACTTTCTATGGCCTAGAATGTCATTTATATCTTCCCATCACTTCCATTCTCTGAAGAACTGAACTAAGCATGGCTTCAGTTCAAGGGCTGCATTACCAGGTAGGAACTAGAGCCTGGCCATTTTCCAGAAAGAAATTTCCCATGTTATGAGCCATAACACCAGCTCAGATTAATCTTTTAATGACAAAGAAGATTAGCTTAAATAGCAAAATAAGATATCTAGTTCAGAAATAAGGAACATTTTCTGACAGTCATTTATTTATTAATTTATTCATACATTTATTCAACAATTATTTATTAAGAGGTTCATATATGTCAGGCACTGTCCTGGGTTCTGCTGAAGGAGTGAATCAGTTGGATATGGTCCTTCTCTTCAGACAGCTCACAAAATATGTTAATTAGATAATGGACAAGGTAATATTTTATCAAAAGAATTACAGACTCTGCATTCTTAGGCATGTGTAAAGACCTTATGGTTTGGATGACTCATTCTTGAAATCAGAGTGAGGATAAAAGTCATCTCTGTGTTGGGATCCCTTGAATTTTCTGCCTCTCTAAATCTACTCTTCACCCCCTTTTAACCCTCTTCTTTGCCCTGAGAACATTTCCAGTTTGGACTCCATCAAAGGGCAGATACTCTGGATTCTGCATGGTTTTAGCAATGGGGCACCCCAGCAACACTGCAGGGAAAATGGAGTCTCATGAATGATTTTCCCTCAACTCAAGGCTAGTACTTTAAGTAAACTTCTCTACGTGACTCTTTTGAGGTCTGGTATCAATTCCACCTCTCTCTGTTAAGGCTTAGGTGTGGTAATAACTCAAATGCTATTTACTAGCTCCAGGTCACTGCACTATTCCATGGATTTACCCCTAATCCACTTATACCTTCAAAAATAGTTCCTACATAAAAAGCTTTTTTTTACATTACCCTAATCTGAGTGTGCCTTCTGCTGCTTGTTGGAACCCTTACTAAAATAATACCTTTGTTGTATCTTAGTTTTCTATCATGTATTGTCTTGTTCTGCAAGCATTTATTGACAGTACACCCTCAATCAGGTATAGAGGAGGATACACAGATAGAGAGGATATAATACTTGCCAAAAATAAGCTCTCTCGGTGGAAATTTAAATTGCTATATCTGTCAAAATTTAAAATATATTTACTCTTTGACATCATAATTTCATGCAAAGAATTTATATTGTTTGTTACAGCATTATTTATAAAAACAAGATACAGAAAATTAAAACACCCTTCAATAAATCACTGCTTAAATGCATATGGTACATCTAACAACAGAGTATTATGAAGATGTTAAAAAAGAATACAGGGGGAAGTAGGTGTGGCTCAATCGATAGAGCTCCCGTTTACCACATGGGAGGCCCCGGGTTCGCTTCCCGGGGCCTCCTTGTGAGGGCAGGCCGGCCCGCGTGGCGCAGTGGGTTGATGCAGCAAGACCTCACAGCAAGGGGGAGATAAGCAGACACAGAAAAAACACACAGCAAAATGGACACAGCAAACACAAGCAGCAAGGGGGTGATAAATAAATAAATACATAAATCTTTAAAAAAAAAAAAAAAAGAATACAGGGGATCTGTATGTGATTATATTGAAAAGTCTCCAAGATATATGTGAAAAAAATCAGAGTACTCAGCAGAATGTCATATATTTATTTAACATACATATGAGTAGTAGGTCTACTCATAAAATTAGTTGTTGGTCTGGTTTTTCTTTTAGACATATAGAAAAAGAAATTTTGAAAGGGATATCTTTGGGGAGAGCTGGAAAGGAAGGGGGATCTTTACTTCTTGCTTGCTTTGCTTGCTGCATTTGCTTCATTTTTTAAAAGCCAATTTTATTACACAAGATAAAATGAATATAAATTTAGATGTAATCTCAGTCCCCTATTTTCCCTAGCCTAGTAGAAAAGTTCTGATTTTAAAAATAGTAGGCATTCAAGGGAAATAAAATAATCCCCCTAAAACTAATTTGCAAAAAATAAACATCAGTACCTTAAACCATATCACTTGTGAAACCTGAAAATGAAGCATTTTATGCCACTTATTTCACATGAAAATCTACTGAAAGTGACTTCAAAGGTAGAACCACATGTCCTTGATAGCCACCAGGGGTCTGCTAACATAACCTCTGTTTGTTTCCTCTCATTATATTTGAAATAAAATTATAACTGGAAGTCCCAAAACCATGTAATTGTCAATTAACTTTTGGAAAATGCAAATGGTTGACCAAGAACTTAAAGGGAAGCCTCCTCTTACCCTCTCTGAACTTTGTGGTGGTTTTTGTATTGCCAAGACCTAGCTTGAAAAATCCTTAAAGATGAGCCAAAGAAGAAAATAATTGTTTTTTCACAAAGGGTTTCTCTGTGGACATCAAAGATCTCTAAGAAGGGATCTATGTAATACTATTTCGCTTTCCCAGAATTTATTGGCATCCATCCAACATTTTTCACTGAAAATTAACATCCTCATGTGTACACATTACACATAGGTTTGATATCTGAATGCAGCTGGGTTAGCCCATTTTCGTGCAAATATATTAATATGCTGCCCATGCCTCAGACACTGTCTTATTAATCCAGTACAGTTTCATATCTCTTCTTCCTGTGTCTGCTTTTCACAAATAATCACAACCAAACTCTGATAGCAGATATTCCTGAAAGTACACAAAATAATAGCTGATGCACATACAAAGCAATTCTATATTCAACATTCCTTTTAGAAGAATTCAAATCACAAGCTTTGTAATTTCCAACAGAAATTTCCTTACATGCAAGCATATTGGGTTAATTATTTTCCATTCTGTTTACTTATTGATGCAGCATCTGTTGCTATTGTTACTCATGTGTGTTGTAAAGAGACTGAATATGCAAGATAGTAGGTGGTCTTGCCCAATGAACAAGGAATACTATGTCCCTCTGTTAACTAAGAACACTGGCCTTTGCTATTTTCTATCAATGTGATGCACTCGTTTCTTGAACTTCTGCAAGTTACTGGACTAAGGACTTTACATATATGAATGCATTTAAACTTCATGACAACCCAGTAAAGATTTTGATTCCCATTTTACAGATGAGAAAATGGAGGCTCAGGCATATTATCTGGGTTCACACAGCTAATAAGTGCCAGAACCAGTATTCAAGAATTCTGGATAACCAGGAAAAGTGTCTGCAGTAAGGTGTAGAGGACAATGCAAGAGAAGAAGGAAAATTCAGGAATTGGTCTTGCCCTTCACCTTCTTACTATGCTCATTCAGCTGCCTGCCCATGGCAGAGACCAGTATCCACCAATTTACTTCAGTCAGAAAGATGGTGATGCTCTCTGGCTCCTACCTTTCTCCTTTTCATCCAACACCTCAAGCTAATCAGTGACTTAGTCTCACATGTTTTTACCTTATTCTGCTTCTAATCTAGTCCCTCTCTCTATCCCCACCATAATGGCATAAGTTTTGACTTTCATCACTTATCATTTTGATTATGCAAGAATCTCCTATTGTCCCCCACCCACATCCATTCTTCACACTGCAGTTGGAGGGAAAGATCTTTCTAAAATAAAGACTATGATTTTTTTTTCTGCTGTCTTATTGAAAATCAGTGTCCCTGACTACCACAGGGAAGAGTCTAAACTCCTCACTAAGATATACAAGACAAAAACTCCAACCCAGTCTCAGCTCCCAGCAACCCCAACTCAAATTTTATGTCTTGGGCATACTGAAATACTTACGGTTTCCCAAACATGCTTAGATGACTGGCCCTTATTCCCTCTATCTAAAATGCTCTCCTCCGGATCTTGTCTTGTTAGATGGTTTGTCCATTAAGACAAGGCTCAGGTTCTACCACCATGAGGGTGGCTTCCCCGGTGTTCAGTATCACCCTGTTCTCACCTCCCTTATCTCCTTACCTTGCATTTCACCTGTCTCTATTATATGCTGTATTGTAAATTTTTTACAGTTCTCTTTCCTCCACTGATTGGTGGAATTTTCTTGGCTAGAGGGTTGGTGCTTTCTTTATTGGTAGCCTCATGTCCGTCACAATGCCTGGCACATAGTGTATACTGAAAAGATTTTTTTAAATGAATTAAAATCCCCCAGACTCTTGTGACTGATGGTCATTATTTGCCTATAGATTTCAGAGGTGGAAGAATTTTCATGTGCCCTTGGTAATGGAGTAGGTTCTCACAGCCATGACCAGGGTGTGCACAACCACAACTCCAGAGACCTTTAATCTGGTCTGGAACATGGTACAATAATGGCACCATCCTCCATCTTGCCTTCCAAAAAATACACTGGACCTTTAGATATGGTTTCTGCCGGGAATGATTAGAGCTCAACAGGATGCAATGCTCTCTGATAAATTTCATCAGGGATTTTGAAATCTTCATATAAACTACAGGACGGATCATTGTAAATACTTTTCCACATAATTCTGAATTGTAAGTGAGGGGTACGGTTGTAGGGTATGAATTGTTTTTAATATGAAATATAGTTAATTACACAGAAGTGCCTTTACATGTTCATAGCTTTATAAAAATTCATTTATAGATGGGACTTTGTTTTCTTTTAAAACAACAATATAATAATAAGCACTGTTTATATAATGCTTATGTAATAAGCACTGATCTGAGCACATTACATGTATTGACTCATTTAATCCTCCCAACAACCCCAATGAGGGGAGTACTATTATCTCTATCTTACTGATATAAATTGAGGCAGAGAGGATAGGTAATCTGTTTATATTCATATGGCTGGTCCATAGTAGAAGTTTGATTCAAATTCCAGAGCAAACCACTGCAAAGTATTCACACACTACTATATTGTGAACTGCATATTTAAAATTTATAAATATTTAAGGTTCCTTATGAATACTGACTTAATAGCAATATATTCAAATTAGAAGTTGCCTATGCTTTAAAAATGCATTGTTATTATGCAAGCAAAAACATTATACCCATTGACTACATAGCCAATATTCTTAAAAGGCTTGATACAAGTGATGACTATAATTAAAATATTTTCATAGAATCTGACCATGTAGCTTCACACTTTCACACCTTTCATCTTCCATTTTCTGCACTGGTAACAAGGAGGTATATATGTGGCTCAAGGTAACCAATCATCTCAATGGAATTGAGGCCACACACAAAGAGAGCCCAAAGGAGGCTAAGAAGAGAGGTATTCCTATCCCCTCCCTACTCCTGCAAACCATAGCTCTAGCCGGGTAGGAAGCTTTGGAAATTCCTTCAGATATAAAGACATTGGGCTTCCTGGTCAGACCCTAGTGCTAGCCATGGACTTAAATCTGTTTGTTTACAGTTGAAGGGGCCGTAAAAATTTCCTATCAATCAGCAAGGGCATTGAGAATACTTACCTAGAATGTAGAGACACAATTAGCCCTAAATTAATTCTTTATCATTGGCTTCAAGTCAGTCTAAGCAGAACTATTTGTTTTCTTCAACTAGATTGAAAGCTCCTTGGAACTAGATAACATGCCCCTGTTTCTTTTCTATCACCCTCAGGACATAGCATAAGCTTAAGCACATGGATTGTACTCAGTGAATGGGATTTAGGTGAGATACCTATCTTTGTGAGCCAAAACTTTTCCATCTAAAAATGCAAGTGGTGGACAAGATGATTTCTGGAGTTTCCTCAAGGCTTACAGTTTTTATTTTCCCTCTTAGGAATCAAACAGCTCTTATTATCATAATGTTTATGGTGCCTATCCTTATTATCACAATGCCATAATATGTTTGCCTTGAAGGCAAAGAGAATTAGTGATGGAGATCCAGATTCAGAAACCAAGGATCTGATTGTCCAGATTACCAGTGGCCTCCCAGATGATCATTCTGGCTTCATTTTGCCTTTTTAATCCAAACTCCACAAAGAACTCAGAATGGTCTTTGGAAAATAGAAATCTGATTATATCACTCCCTTGCTTAAATCCACACATTGCCTTTGCAAAAGCTCCAAAGCCTTCATTGAGATTCCAAGACCCTTCAGGACACTGTGCTCTTACCTGTTATGCTGTACTCTCACCCCCTCCAGAGTGGTTAGGTACCCCTGTGACTTGTAACTACACATGCTATATATCCACTGCAAGGGGCCTCACCACACTGCCAAGTTCTTTTACTGAGAATTCAGTCATCCTCCCTCACTCGGCTGTATGTAGGCATTGTGAGAGCAGGAACCACATTTGCTTTGGTCATCTTTGAACTTCTGGCACCTAGAATCATGCACAACAAATAATTGTTGAATGAATGAAAGAATGAACAAATGAACAAACAAGTACCACACTACCGTTGACTAGGCATTGAGAATTTTATTCCTGTCAGCCAGGGAAAATAATGTCTGCCTCCCTGTGATGACATGACCACATATGAGCTAACCTTTGAAGCAGCTTTAACTTTTTCAAAAGGAGGATTATTAAGCATTCTCATTTTAGAATGGAGATAATAACTCTTTAAGTTTCTGAGTCTTATACACCTGACATTTCACTTTTTCCAAAGTCTGTCCTTTATACTATTATGCAATTTCAAAATGATATATGATATGGATCAAATTTTTCTTTAGCCATGCTTCCAGCAGTTATTCAATATGCCACACACTTTCCTAGATGCCAAGGAAACAAAGATGTATAAGATAAGACCCCTTCTCTTGAGGAGCATGCACTTACTGGGGGTGACAGGCAGATACACATAATAATAATGTCTACTAAATACTGAGTACATGCTTTGTGCATTTCAAATACATTCTTCCATTTAATCCTGATCTGGACCCTCCAAGATAACCTGAAAAAATAAAAAAATGCAGTGAGTCCAAAGCCATGCCATGAATAAGAGCCAAGTTAGCATTTAAACCCAGGACTGACCAGCTCCAGAGCTCAACACCTTTGCCATACCACATATGATACAATATGCTAAGTGCTTTAATTCAAATCTGAACAGAGAAGACAGGGTAGCACAGAAGAGAGAGGGAGTAATTTTTCCAGGGACAGAAAAAGGAAGGTCTGTGTGTGCTTGTGCATCTATGTATGCCAGTCAGAGAAGGCTTCATAGCATAGGAGATCTTTGAGCTCTGGAGAGAAGTTAAACTCACAAAACAATTGCTTAGGGCTCCAGGGCAATGAAAGAGCCTGACTTTTTTTAAAGTTTTAAAAAAGTTAAAAGTAATTAACTGTTGCTGGAGCATTAGCTACATATAAGAGAATGGCAAAAAAAAAAAAAAAAAGAATGGCAAAAGATGAAATAGTTATCCCCCGCTAAGAAATTTGTGGTTAGTCTTGTTAGCAATGGGATACAATGGGGGGATTTTAAATAAGAAAGTGGCATGACTGGATTTGAATTTTTATAAAAGATTATTCCAGCCAGTTATCAAAAGATATTTGGAAGGGAGGAGGAGTAGAAAAGCCACATAGCCTAAACAACAGCAAATAAGGATCTGAACTTTGAACATTTCAGTGGGAATGGTGAAGAGGTTATTAATAAGGAAGGTATTTAAAAGAAAGAATCGACAGCATTCATGAATTGGATGTGGGTGTGAATCTAGCATATTTCCAAGGTTATAATATGCACAACTGCTGATTATGCCTTGTAGCACAGGCTTAGGTCTACAGCTGTCTTGCACAACTATGGAATATAATAACTAATACACCGAGCACTTACTATGTGCCAGATATTATTTTAAGCAATCACAACAAACCCATGTGGTATATACTATCATTAATCCTCTTTTCTAGCTGTGGAAAGTGAGGCACAGAAAGATTAAGTAATTTTCCCAAGGATAAAGAGCTACAGTAATAGAAACTATAAAACTATGCTTTCGGACCGAAGGGCATATTTCCTTAATGGCTGGGACTCCTGATGCCTGACCATCCTCAGCTCTCAGCCCCAATAAAGGAAGAGAGCCACTTTGCCCAAAGTAAAGCCCCCTTTCCCAGGGGCAGCCTAAAACCAATGATGGATAATGCAGGAATACAAAGGCATGGCCTCCTCTCTCCAGCTTTAGATAATTCTAAAAGTCCATCCTGACTTCAGATCTCCACATAAGACTAGCTTTGTTAAGACTACACAATAGCCCAACTTCTATATTTGCTCAATCCTGCTTCTTTCCCTGACTCCCATAGTTGTTGATCATGAGAGGGCTCTTAATAAGCATCTTACAATCTAATTTCCATCTGAGAGTTTGCTCACTGGGGACCCCATCCTAAACAGCCACCACGTGGCAGAGCTAGCATTTGAACCCAGATAGATTGGTTGTAATAACCATGGTTTTCAACACTTCAATATAGCTTCCCCAAACTGAAGTCACATTTATTCATAAATGGAAAATTTCTGAATTCTATTTTTATTAGGTCATGATGCGTAGCAGTCATTCAATAAATATTTACTTGAAACTAAGAAAATTGAGAAGATGTTGGACCAGAAAACAGTGGTACTGTCAAAGTCAGGGGAGGAGACGTTCCAAGAAGCAGTGACTAAGTCAACCATATCAAGTAATAAAGGACACTGAAATGTGACCAATGGATTCAGCAATGGGAAAGCATGAGCAATCAAAGTGAGCTCTGATGATGTGACTATGTTGCTGTGTTATAGAGAGAACGGGGAGTGAGAATAAAGAGACGAGTAGTGACTGTATTGTGCTATTAGTAATCTTGGTTTTCAAGGGAGCCAGCATGGAGTCTGGATGTTTTCTGACATTGCCCATCTGTCAAGGTTGAGTTAGGGCCATATCTGCTGCAAATATCCAAGGAAGTAATATTGTTTGCAATAAAGCTTAAGCAAACATCTGAGCCTCTGTGAACACCCATTCCTTTCTCAAGAATTGGAGGTTCCCAAAAGGGAATTCTCAAATCCCACACTGTGATGTGGTCAAACCATGTGCTTAGTCACTTTGTGCCCGGTGTCCGCACTGTCAACTCTTTGGAAACCAAGGTTTCCCCTAAAGCTTGCCTGGCCATTACACTATGAAGAACACCAGGAACTTTTTCAGGTAAGAAATTCCTGACCTAAGGCCACAGGGGTGGGTGGCCGAGGGGAATTAACCACACAAAGTGTTTTCCATGAACCCACAGAGCACAGGATCCATGTTTGAAATGCTGATGTTTCCCTGTGCTTGTTTATTTCTCTGCAGACTGCAGTACCAAGCATTATGTAATAGAGCAGCTAAAGCTTTAAAAAATAATCTCTGTGGTAAGTCTGAAAACAAATGTTGAAGACTGGAACATTTCAGATTTTCCACTCAGTGGATTGAATTGCCAGATACTTCAGTATCACTTTCTCTCCATTTAGCTTTGGAAAGCAAAGATCAAATGCATGACCTCACAGTCAATTTCAACATCCTGAAAGGAATAGACTGTAGACTTGAGCCTGAGATGGGGCTCTGAAAAATTGTACTATTCAGACATAAATATATGTTACTGGAATTATATGAATATCCTACTGAAAGTAGGATTTTTTTTTAGTTCTGATAATCATGTAAATTGCCAGCTCACTGTAACTAGGTTGAGAGGATTAATGTCTCCGCTGTCCGCTCTCTTCCCAGGCTCAGCTGTGAGCTATCAGGCAAACGGCTCGTCTCTCTCCTGGGCCTCAGCTGTTTGATCCTCTCCTTTCTGTCACATGACAGAAGAAAAATGGCGGAGCTCTCTCTTCCCATGTCTGTCTGAGTGAGTCTTCCTCTGTGTTTCCATTTATATCAGACCCAGCAAGGGGGCATGGACTCAACTTGAGTCCCACCTCACTGACGTACTCCAGTCAAGGGTCCTACATACGGGGACGGATGTGGCTCAAATGGTTGGGCTTCTGTCTCCCATATGGAGGGACCTGGGTTCGATCCCCAGGACCTCCCGGTTAAAAACAAACAAGAGTCCTACATATATCTTATAGAGGAATCTAATCAAGGCCCCCTCAACTGGCCCTTGCTGGGTCTGATATTCCTGTGTGTTTGATACCCTTTGATTGCATTAAATTCAGACTGATATAAAGAGGCCCGGAAAGTAACAAACCCTATGCTGAGAGAGAGGACTATGGGATCGCTTAAACACAAAGCCCCAAGAGGCTGGGTACATGGAGCAGCTCAAGAGGAAAGGGTGATCCCAGAGGGGAAGGCTGAAACCTGGGCAGAGATCAGTGGCCCTTGCTTCACCACATGGCAACACGCGAGGATCAACACTAGCTGACTGTGGTGAGAAAGCAGCTCTGATGGTGCCTCAATTTGGACTTTTTATGGCCTTGGAACTATAAGCTTTTACCCCAAATAAATCCTCTTTATAAAAGCCAACAGATTTCTGGTAATTTGCATTGACACCCCTTTTGCAATCTAAAACAGACCCTCTACCCCCTGTCCTCAAAGGCAAGAAGCTGTACACCATCACAGACAAATGCATGTCGGCGTATGTGTTCACACGCGCAGGTATGTGCATGTGTGGTCACGTGTTGATTCTACCCAGAGGGGTGGACATTAGCAATCAGTGTCCAGCATGCCAAGATTCCCCATGCAACCATTCCTATCTGAAGTCACACACATAACCAAGACCTATAAAAAACCCCATTATCAGGTAAAACCTACTAAAATCACAGATGCTCCAGTCTCCAGGGAAGCTCTAAAAACCATAATAACATTTTCTCCCAGTTATTCCATCTCCTCCTTTCCCAGGCCTTGAAACATTTCTTCATAAAAGGCAAGACCAAAGTTTCCAAAGAATATCCTTTGGATTGGTAAAAGGTAACTTCTGGGTACCCATCAACTTTTGTCCTTTGTCAAAAGTTGATTATTACAACTCCCCTCACTCCCAACCAGAGGCATGGAAACAGGACGTTTAAAGCACTTGCTTGAAATAGAGGGGTGAAAATTTAATGTCTAAATTGCACTACATACCACTAATCTCTCAGAGCCTTGACCTGAGATGCATGCTCAGCCAAGATGAAATGTTGCCCGTTCCAGTTCCCTTCAGATGAAAGCCTTCAGCCTCTACCAGCTCCAACAGGAGTAATTCCTGCCTCGTCCTATTGCTGTGATTGTGGAGGCCATTCATTCCCTGCCCCTAAACTGTATTAGAGGGTCCTGTCTTGAATACCATTGCTGCTGCAGTCCATCCAAGGGGAGTACAGTGCTATGAAGAGTGAGGGGACCTGATTATGAAGTCTGCAGTGATACATGGCCCTTTCGGAAACGTTAAGACGTGTTAGTATAAATCTGAAACTAATTTGATACATGTCTCCTTCATAGGCTAGGGGAATAAAAAGTCACCATCTGCCTTTCTACAAAATAATATAGATGGGGCTAGCACCATGGATTTAAATTCAGGCAGCTTCCAAACTTAGGGAAATAGAAGGCATGAAATTCTCTCCAACAAAAGTTTATTGGTTTTCCAATTAACACTGAAGTTTTGCTCCTTAAAATTTTGCTTACTGGCTCAGAAATGAAGTATGCCAGTGGATAATAATTGACATGAATTGCTATATTCCATATATCACCCACAATGTCAAGATGGCTGGTAATGAGCAAGTTCTATTTGTTTAATTGCTTCTCAACTATAGCACCATCATTAGAAAAGCTAAAGATTGCACAGCATGAAATTCATGTGTATTTTTAATGATTCTAACTTAAAACAAATATCCAACAAATCTATTTTCAAATGAATTTAATTTAAATATAAAATAATAAATGGGAGTATTATTTTAAGAATACTGAGTACTTTAAAAAACATAATTGAATTAAGTACAATTCTAGGAACTGTTTAAGATCACCAGGCTTTTAGCCTTCAGCACATTTTGGGATGCTTACAAGGAAAAAAATGAATTGAACCTCCACCAACACACTGATATTTGAGCTCATAGTAACACAAGGGTAACGCTGAAATTATTTGCTAACTTAGGTATTTCTTGCATTTAGCAAACACATCTTCGGGGTTCTAGGTTCATTCCATAACTGGAGAGATACTATTAAGTTGTGCACTCTTAACCATAACCTGAGAATTCAACATAGTATTTTGCATCTTGTACAAGGTATCTGTACACATCTCTTAGGTAAACACAGCTACCAAAAAAAATCTGGAAACCATCTCTCTAGTTTTTGGGAAAGGTAAAAGCTTCCACAATGTTTATTTGAATAGGGAATATTTTGTTGAGACATTTCAAGTACTGAAAACAGTACCTGGTAAACAGTTGGGTTCTCAATAAATATTTATTAAATGTTGGCTCAGTGAGTAGATGTTTTGTTTTCCTCACCATCACTGCAATCATTTCAGCAAATGTGAGTTGCGACTCTATGCTGAGCAATATACGGGGTCCTGGAAAGGTGGAGTGAGACAGGAGAACATGAGACCTAGTCATGACCTTAAGGAGCTCGTGGCCTAGCAGAGCAGGATAAAAGGAGGGAATAAAGAGTAAAGCTAATCTCTGAATGAGCACTGAGTGATTATAGACAAGAAAGCTACTGCCTGCCTGAGGAAATCAGTTGGGACTTGGAAGAGAAGAAATGTAAGGTGAATCATGCAGAAGAGCTACTGGGGCATGAACGAAACCTCACAGAATCAAAGGTGAATTTTGGATTCATCTTTATAGTTTACATTTTTTATTCAAAGTTCAATCCATATCACTCTTTAAGAAGCCAGATACTGGGCTGTTTAGCTTTATTATTTGCTTGTCTATTGGGAAAGGCCTTCAAATGAACAATAAGTTGGCAAGTGGTTTTTAAGCACTAAGTGCCAAGCGTGGGGCTGAATGCTGGCATACGTCAACGTATGAGAGGACAGAACCCCTGCCTGTCACACTATAGTGAGAAGGACATGTATTAAAAAGGCACTTACAATGGAATCTAGTTAGAGTAAGAATGGGGGAGTAGAGAGGGCAATCAGAGCACCAAGCGGGGGACCTTGCCTAGCCTGTGGGCCTGGGAAGATCTCCCACAGGGAAGCACACTGAAGCTGAGACCTGAAGGGTGAGTAGAGATAATTAGATAAAAGCACAGGGGAGACAAACTTCCAGGAAGAGGGAAGAGCTTGTGTGAAACCACCCATTCCCATAGGATCCAAAGACAGATTTCTTGGGAGGTGCTAAAATGACCAGCTAATCACTGGCTTCAAGAGCAAATGGAAAACAGCTTTTCCTGTCACTCCTCCGCCACTTCACCCTCTCCAGGCTCCTTCAATGCAGCCTGCACTGACAGGCGACTACGAACAGAGGTTTTCAGTTTTCCGGTATTCTCCTCCCACTGACCCTGCAGTTGCAAGCCACAGGTTTCTTGGAACTGCAAATATTGTTTGAACTCAAGCTAAAACTGGAGATGTGTTCTGAGTCACATTATGCAAGCATATTTATATCGTCTGTTTCTGACACTTACAGGTGGACACTATGATTCATTACACAGACAACATACCAAACAGAGAAGCCTGGAAACTCCCCAGCTCTGGGCAGTTGCTAGGTAAATGTGCACAAGGAGAGGATAGCAAGATTTTTCTCTTAGAATTGTATAGCTTTTCAAAAAAAAAAATCCTCACCTTGGCAAACTGCTTTTAGAGTATTTCATAAAGCAGATTTGGGCAGATGAAGCTGGGAATGGGGAAAGGAGGGTGATAAGAGATCATATATTACTAACAATTATGAACGATTTCCCTTTTCTTTGGGGCGTGTGCA
>JAQZBX010033626.1:15127-25417 GCA_029593785.1 Cabassous unicinctus
CCACGAGACATCTCCATTCTTTTGTTTTCAGAACTATCCCCTATCTATAAATTAGGAATACCACTGTCACAGCCAAGACTGGTATCACCCTTTTCTATCTATTTTAGCCAAATATGCAAAGTTTTAGCAGTAACTTTTAAAGTAGTTTCAACAAGCAAGTATCTCAAAGCCAAGCTGTCTGATGAGAACTCTTCCCCTTTGGGTAGAAGAAACATCCCGAAGAGTCAAGGAAGAAAGAACTTACTGCTGTATTCAATTAGTTGAGAAGCCATCAAAGTAAATAAGGCAATACCTTTAAGAGCACACGCAAAAAAAGGAGTCGGTGAAGTAGAACAGATTAAAAGAAAAAGGAGAAGTCTGTTTTAGCTACCAAGTGACCCCAGGGGTGAAGAATAATTTCTTCTTCAGGACAATTTTAGTGAAGATCTCCTAGCAAGATGGTTCAGTGGAAACGATTTCTTTTCATGTCTGTAGGGAATTGATGAAGTTTGCAAGAAACACAGGCAGAGTTCATTCAAAACAAAATACAGTAGGTCAGCTAGAGGCAGAAACTTTAGAAATCTAGAATACTAATGGCTTTGAAAAGTCCCAATGGTCATGAGGTAAGCCATTTACATCTTTGGAATCAGATACAGCCCAGAGGAAAAGCTCATTAACTCTATGCAAAGTTTTGCCCTCCCCTCTTTAGGATGGCTTTCACAGAATTCTCAGCCTTCTTACCAGACAGCTAATGATACTCATCTCACAAAATTATTCTTTTGCCTTATCAGTAAACATTTATTAAGCCCTGCTATGTGCCAGGATTTGTATCAGGTTGAAGTGATACCCATATACATAAAGTGTCTGAGTTCAAGAGTGAGTGCGAAATGCCAATAGATTTAGCGATACAATTATTTATCTAAAATCACAGAAGTATGAATATAGTACTGTAGGATCCCCAAAGAAGCAATATATAAGACAGCAATTTCCAAAATATAAATATCAGTAGGTTCACTAAATGTGCTGTCGGTGTTTGGTCACTCACCACACGTGTGCCTGTGGAAGACATTACTAATCAATCACTGCACTCATCCCCATAGAGCTGAGTTTCAACCTCACAATCCTTCTCAACATTGGGCTTCAAGTACTACTAATAAGTAAGAGCTTAACTCATTGTGTGCCTCAGTTTCCTCCATTGTAAAAACTAGTAGTCATAGTATGCTATACTAAAAGGTGCAGACTAGATCACTACCTGGCATATAACGTGTGCTCTAGGGTTAGTTGGTGGTTTTAATGTTAATACAGGGTGCACTAAACTTTCCTTTGCTTCAATTTTGAGTAAGTTGTTAAGCTTTACAACCTCAAAGAGGCAAAGTACAGCCTTCCTCAAGTGAGTTTAATCCTTAATCCATAGATGAGCAGATCAGAGGTGATTTGCCAAGCTTCCCAAAGGAACGGAGCAGGAAATAAAGACCAGAACCCCATTTACGCTGTGTCCCGTGAATCTGTCGTTTCTATAAACTCTATTCTAACTTCCCACAAAGTTATCCCTGTAGTGAGGGGATTTGCAGTGGAGGGTCTGGGCTGATGGTCCCTTTTCCTCCCTCCCTCACCTGTCTGTATCTGTGGGGCTTTATCAAAATGAATCTCAAAGGTGTATTTTATGGCCAATGTTGGCATGTATCAGGATTTGAAAGGTACTGCCTGCCTAAAGGAGGAAACTGAACAGTGAATTTGCTAATTGGATTCCCTAATTGAGGCCATCTCTTTTTACATTCACTTAATTAAAAAAGAAAGAGAGAAAGAAAAAAGAAAGATAGAAAAATAGAGGAAGAAAGAAAGCATTGTTATTGAATACCTATTATGTGCCAGATACTGTGCTAGAAGATATATGCAAATGTATTTGCATACATTATCTCATTGAATCATCACAAAATCCAATGGGGGTACCATCATCCCTATTTTACAAGTGAGGAAACTGAGACTTAGAGGGTTTAAGTAACTTTCTCAATATAACAAAGATATTGAGAGGCCTATTAATAACCAGGATTCATTATCAGGTGTGTGGGAATCTAGGTCCATCTCACATGCTGACCTGGGTGCCTCCCAGGACAGCTCTAGGAGCCCAGATTCCAAGAGTGATCAACCCCCTGGATATTCTCTGGGAGCATCTCCCTGAACAAATGTAAACCACTGGACCCAAAACTCAAGGACCAGCTGAATCCCAATGGTGAAAGCCACCTCTTTGATAATGATTCTGGAAAGTTAGGCTTACCCAGACCCTATAGCATTATACTTATTAAATTAAGGATTTTCAAGGGAATCATGAAGGAAAAAATAGTAACTCAAGGCAACATGGGAACTAGGAATCTAAGGAGGGAAATGGTATTTAGGGACTTTCCAGCCTTCCCAACCATCTGAATTCCCAGATTTTAGCTTCTTTCCCATTCCTTTTTTACTCACTGCTTGAAAATAATTGGAGTTGCACTTATAGAAATGTCTCTATAGAGAGTTTCCAAAGGTGAAAAAAAATTTTGTGTTTCACAATTCACTTAGAATTCAGTTTTTGTGTCTTGAACTGCATTTTCCCACAGGATTCATGTTCCGTTTAGCTCCCCAAAACTCTCTGACCTCTAATGTAGCTGCATTTACTTATGCCTTACCAGTAAAATAGAAATAATAGACTTGAATATACAATATTTCTGTTTTTAATTACTAAAATTATAATAAATATAACAATGCCAACTTTGTGCCAGTCTCAGTGTTAAACATAGATTATCTCATGATATCTCATTAAAATCTATGAAGTATTATATTTCTTTTTTATGTAAGAAAATCTTCCTGAGCCAGGTGAAGAAATTACCCCAAAGGCACATAATGAGTAAATTGTCAGGATTAGAACTCAGATCTGGGTACATATTTGATGTTCTGGTTTCTCTTTGAATTTTCATGTAATATAGTACTAGTATGGGAATAGGGAGACAATTTCATTCTTGGCTCTATCACTGACATTCCTGCATTTAATTACTGCACCAGAAAGTTGAGCAGTTTGGACAACTGATCTTTAAATTTGAGGCCAACTAAACTCCCCAGTAATAAATTGCCCATCACCTCTAAAAGCAACCTTTTACCATTGTTCCATGTCTAAAGTTTTTAGAAAGTTTCTTTTTCCTATTCAACCAAAATATGCTTACCAATAATTTCCAAATGTTTCTTTTTTTCCTAGAACCATATAGAATAAATCAAATTGCTCTTCCCCATTCATCCATCTAATCAGTAAATATGTAATGTAGTGTCAGCATCGGGGAGTCCAAAGAGGTTATGGTCAAATGGAGGGAAATGAAATGAAGCAATTAGAAAAAAAAATATTTATTTGTTTAATATAGTTACATCCAGAGTCCAGTGGAAATATGGGATGAATTCCAAAGTCAGTCTGGTGACTTATTATCATATGCTAGGCTATACTGAAGCAGATATAAAGCCTGACTTAATATAAGGAATGTTTATTTTTCACTCAAGTAAAGTCTAATTTGGTTTGATTAGGCAACTCTCCTCCAAGTGGTGAACCAGGAACCAGGCTTAATCTGACTTGCAGTTTTGTCATATTTGAGTCCTTTACTTCAGTTTCATAGACAGAAATAGTGAATGGAATATCATCATATAGTTTTATGGCTAGGGTTGTAAGTCATTTATGTCATTTCTACCACATTTTCCTTCCTATAGCTCAATCACATTGTCCTACCTATATGCAGTGGTGACTGTTATGGGTTGAAATGTTCACCCCAAAAGATATCTTCAAATCCTAAGTCCCAGTCTCATGAACATGATCCTATTTGGAAAGAGGGTCTTTGAAGATGTTACTAGTTAAAATGAAGCCAAACTGGATTAGGATGGGTCCTAATCCAATCTGATTGGTGTCCTTAAAAGGAGAGGAAATTTGGACACAAGAGAATTCAGCCATATGATGGAGGCAGACATTGAGTTATGCCACCGGGCAAAGAACACCATGGATTGCCAATCTTTGCCAAAACACTACAGACTTCAGAGGAAGCGTGGCCTTCTTGACACCTTGATCCCAACCTCTGGCCTCCAGAACTCTGAGATGGTCCATTTCTGTTGTTTTAAGACACCTGGTTTGTGGTACCTTGTTACAGCAGCCCTAGGACACTAAATTGTGTATTTCCTACAGGAAGTCAGGGAAGTTTACAGGGTGGAGTTGCAAATGACTTAAGAGTTTGAAAAATGAGTAGGAATCTTCCAGGTGACAAAATCTGACAGAGGCACTCAGGAAGAGGGAAATCCAGGGGTAAAAACCCAAACAGAGCCAAAGATTCAGAAGAAACCCTGAATCCAGAGACCAATGTTCATTAAACAAATATTCATTGGCACATACTATGTGCTAGTTCCTTTGGTAAAAGTTGTAGTTATTTTGATATTGCAATTTAAAGTGAGTTTCTTAGAGAGGATTACCCTAAAACAGTTCTCGAGACAAATAATTGAGTGAAGATACTTTATTTAGAAAGTGTTCCCAAAGAGAGAAGTGTTAGGCAGGCAGAAGTAAAACAGTACAGGAAGGTAATTCAATACCAGGTTGTATTTTCAAATTGGAAATTGTTGCCTGATCCTGAGGGTTCTTATTGGAGGCTTATGAAATATGTCTAATAATTGATCCAAGACGATTTGAAGTGGAACACAAGAGGTATCCAATACCATCCACCCCTTGTACTCCTCAAGTCCACATGTACCCTCCATTAGTCTGTTCTATCACAAAGTCCCCTTCCAAGTAGTTGCTGGTCATTAAAAATTAGTGGAACTAGCTACAGTCCCTGCTGCTGTAGCTGATCATGAGACCTATGACTGAAATTCATTTTCTCCCTCCCATATTATCCATTTAATATTTTCCTCACCCTTAGCCAGCACTTTCGCTGATCTAGGTTGCTTGCCTAGTGAGGTGACCTTCAAGCCTGAGGGCTCTGACTCTTTTCTTACTGGGTATTTAAATTCCTAGCTACTATATGATCACCAGGCCCAGATACACAGAAGTATCCAGTATCATGTGATGTGTAGAGGGGATTGAGAATCACATGCCAATCAAATGCCTAAACTACCACATAACCCAGTTTTCCTTCTACCTGCACCTCATTCCAATCCACCAACTGGCCGTCTTAATAATGATTATTCCCAACACTTGTGGAAAGCCACAAGCAATATGGGTTTTATTCCCATATTTATATTTATGGGTTATCTAGTTTTTAAATCCCATCATAGGGTTCTGTTTTATATGAACACTCCTAGTAACTACTGTCATACAGGTTTCTTTGAAAATAGTCTCAGCCAAAGGCTTACATTACCTGTTTGGGAGGTTTTAAAATGTCTCTGAACTGTGCCCATGCTTCTATCCCCCATGTCAAGGTGGCTCCATGGGTGTCAATTCCTTACATTTTCAGCATGCCCAGTTGTGAGTGGTGAGATGCTTCCTGAGAAAGTCCCATGACTTGATGACAGAAAAGCCCCAGGGAAGGAAGAATAAGCTATGTGGTTTGAGCACAAGGTGAGGCAATCTCAGAAGGCATCTTAACGAACCAAATCATGTACTATATAGAACTAGCAGCATGACCATGGCTGAAATAAGAGGTGGGGTTGGGAAAATGTGACAAAGGACATGAAGAGCATCTGATACAGTGTAATGTGGAAAAGGAATTGAGCAAAACTAGGCTTGAGAGTTAGAGGTCTGATCCCAAGGATCTTTCTATGCGATGAAAATTGCTTCAGAGTTTATCCTTCAGCAGAAGTCATTGAAGGATTTTGAGCATGGAAATAACATGTTTATATCTGTATGTCAGAACAATGAAGATCAGTTAGTAGGCAGAGTGGAAAGTGCTGGAACTGGTGGTAACAAGACCAAAAAATAAAACCATTTTCAATAAAGAGGTAAGAGATGACAATAGGGTATATATTCAGCTGTGGTAGGATTATACAGAAAATGACCACTTGAAAGTTAATTAGGAGGAAGACTTATCAGCCTGGTTTGGGTTGATGAGAAGAACACAGGAGAGAGAGGAATCTAGGATTACTCCCAGGTGAGCAATTGGGTGACTTAATGGTACCATACACGAGTTAGAAACCTAGTCTAGGGAAAACTTGCTGGTGTGGATGAAGCATTGGATACACAGAGCTCAGTTTAGGTATGCAGAGTTTGAAGAATGATTTGGAAATTTGCATGTATACATTTCAATAAGAAGTGGAAATATCAGTGTGGCATTCAAGCAAGAGAAGTGGTCTGGGTAGAATGGGAATTAATAGCAGACAGGCAGGAGGCTGAAGACAGAAGAAACAGACTCAGGAAGATTGTTAATCATGAAGTTCTCAGGTAGTTCTCAGCAGTTGGGGAAAAAGAGAGAAGAATGGAAGTGAAGCAACATGAGTCCCTGACACTCTAGAAATGGTGACTTAGAATTCCTGGAATTGTTTTTTGTTTTGGGTTTTTGTTTGTTTGTTTACTTTTCTCTTTTTTCCTTGATCAATAGGTGGAGTAGCTAGATTGAATGGTGAGCACAATGCTGAACTAGTAATACTTCATTTGGAGGAAACTTTTTCTCTGGGGGTCAAAACAGTTTTCCACACTTAGATTTCCTATGAAGAGCAATAATAGCCACTTTGAGTGTTTATCATATCAGGCATTGTTTGAGACTAGAAAGTGTGCTGCTTGTGGTGAAAATGTTATAGTTAACTTCAGCATATGTCCTGGTTTGCTCAGTAAAATCCCAATTTCTGTTATTATACCCAATTTCACTCTTTAAAAAGTTCATATTTAAATTATGAAGTATATGGTCCTCCTTGTTTTAAATGTGCCCAGATACTGATCCCTTCAGGGAGCCTGGGCATCTTAGCATAGTTGGGAGTCCCCAGTTAGTTTTCTCTAGCCTCAAGCAACCTTGCCCATTTGCTTCCATGTGCTGTGCAAATGTTACAATTTTGTGTGCTAAAATGTGGAAAAGGTGGAGAATCTAAGCAACTTGCTGAGGTATTATTTTCCCAATATTAGAGATATGGATGTGCGTTAAGTGGCATACCCAAGGCCAAACAGATAATAAGAGGAAAGATAAAAACCCAGGTATCTCTCATCTCTAATGTTTGTGATCCTTTCATTACTCCACCCTACTTTCTAAATGCACTTTCACAAAGAGGACACCCAGTTAATTCATCCTATGCTCAGAGATACCAACCACAGACTTTTCCTGTTTATGCTGAAATCCTTTAGTGAAGATGACATCAGAATCTGTCCACTTTTTAACTGCATCAAAAAAAAAATTTTTTTTTTTTCTTCTTACCTTTTGGAAACAATCATGCCATTTGGGGCTAAATCAAGTATTTCAAAGGAGCCAAAAAGAAGGAGGTGGAACCCAAATAGTATACTAGGACCTGATACCAAATGTAAGTTATTCTGCAGATCATTTCCACTTACATGATTCCTTACATTGAATCTTCAAGACACAATGAAAAACAGCTTTCATATCAAGCACACTTTTAACATCATCTGAAACAGGAAATGTACAAAAAGAGATTTAAAAAAACAATCTGGTAAAAACAGACTTCTCTTTGCTATAACTGGTCATGCAGAGTTTTCCCTAATTATTTACCCATGCATTACAATCTCTAAAACTAGTTATGATATTCAGCCATAATATTTCTCTTTGCAAAGTGCAAATTTGACTGGAACAAAGTCAATGAGAGAAAAATCAAATATGATTATGAAAAGAATTTTCTTACCCTAAATTGTCCAAAGTTACTCAGTTATAAAGTGGTAGAATAGGAAATCAAAGTCAGGTCTAGCTGATTTCAAAAGCACAGGGCTTTAAAACAATTTCCACAGTTGTCTTCAATAATTTATGCCATCCACCTGGATTCCCACATTCATGAGACATCATAACTCCTCAGCACTGATCCAGCTGCCTTTATTTGAATTTCCTCTTTAACCACAACTTCCTATTATTCTACTACCTGATTCCAATTGTATCTTTTCTTCAACATCATGAAAAATGCCAGTTCCTCAATCCCTTCTCCCTCTCCTATCTGAGCCCATTAACCTATTCCTGGCTTAACTGTCCAATGCTAGCTAGACAGTAAGTACCTTTTGGTTAACTATTTCAACAAAGCTTTCCCTAAATACTATGCAATCCTCTTTTTCCTAGATAACCTGGACAGAACCCACCACTAAATTTCTCTTAGGCTTATGAGATCTTAAGGAACGTCATGATTTTTCAGTGGTTTCCAATGCTAAGCTATTCTTAAAAAATGTGACATTTCTTCTCCGCTGAAACTCTTTAATGCTTGAATTCATCAATTGTGAAGCTCTATCACATTCCTCATAGAATATATTCTATGTATGTTCCATTCTCTTCACTCTCAGCATATGACATGACCTATCTAGAATACTGAATATCTTATCATCTTTCTATTTTTAAAAATTATCTCAGATAATTATTTCTGTTCACTCACCTTTTTCTCTGTTTTTTTTGTTTGTTTGTTTGTTTGTTTTTTCAAACAAGATAGACCCTCCTTCTTTCCACAACTAAACTCCTAGTCATCTCTGTTGGGAATTTGCTCCCACAATTATCTTGTTTTAATCTCCCAATTTCTACTGCCTCCTTTTTCTTTGTCTAAAAATTAAAATAAAGGTCTCTCCTATCCTAAAGTTACCATGGCTCCTTTCTTTAAGGTATGACACCATTCTAATTTCTTTTCTTACTACCCTTTTTTTTTAGAAAGGAACATCTAGTATGGAAAAGTAAGTTCTAACAAACCAACCCTCCTGCAGATAACAATTAGTCCATGGTAATTTTCCCATTTTGGAAGCTTTTCCCTAGAGACAGTCAATGTTTTGGCATGATGTGAACAGCTAAAACACTGAGAGAAATCTAGGAGTTGGGGAACTGTCATATTTCTGATTGAAGGAACCAAGGAAAGGAGGCTGGGGCAGCCAGTGTACCTAGGGAATAAGAGCAGAATTCTGGAAAGGAGAGAGCCAGAGAAGGGGAACCTCAAATCCTGTATGTAAATTCTGTCCAAGTATTTGGCTGGCCCCTGAAACATACATGCATGGGACAGATTGAAAACTGTCCGAACTGAGATCTGAGATGCCCCCCACTTTAGGTGAGAGAGTTTGCCACTCATGTCTAACCAAGTGCTAGCTAAAAGCAAGGACTAACATGCCTCAGAGGAATGTAACAGAATCCAGAGTCTGCACAATATTATATTCCCAGTGCCAGGATACAATGAAAATTTACTCAGTGTACAAAGAGCAAGGAAAATGTGACCTATTCTCCAGGTTAAAGATAATCAGTGAGGCCAAACCTGAATAACTCGGATGTTGAAATGATCAAATTAAGGACTTTAAATCAGTATTATAACAAAGTATTAAGAAGCAAAAGAAAACCATGTTCATTAAGAATGAAAAGATATAAAATCTCAGCATAGAAACAGAATATATGAAAAAGAAGCAAATTGAAATTAAATTTTGGAACTAAAAAATACAACATCTGAAATAAAAGAAATCACAGGGTGGGCTTAAGCAGAATGGAAATGACAAAAGAAAATGTCTGTAAACTTGAAGATAGGGCAAAGGAAATGAACTAATCTGAAGAACAAGGAGAAAAGCAATTGAAAAATTATCAAGTGGTATCCATATGGTGTACATACGGTTTCAAAAGATCAAATACATATGTAATCAGTATCTTTGAAGGAGAGGAGAGAGAGAATGGGGCAAAAAAAAAAGACAATATTTGAAGAAATAATGGCCAAAAAGTTCTTAGATTTGGTGACCAATCTAAATTTACTCATACAAGAAACTCAGCAAACCCTAATTAGGATAAACACAAAGATTATCAGGCATAGACACATTACAGTCAAACTTTAGAAAATCAAACATAGAAAGAAAATGTTAAAAGAATCCATAGAAAAGCAATACTTTGCATACAAAGGAACAGGAATTCAAATGACAACAAACTTATTGGTATCCATAGAAAACTAAAGACCGAGGGACAACATTCATAAAAAGAAAAACTGCCAACCTAGGATTTTCTAGTAAAGAAAATTAGCCTTCAACAATGAAGAAAAAATAAATACATTTTTCATAAAGGAAAATTAAGAAAATCTGTTGCCATAAGATCCACATAGAAAAAATGCTAAACGAAGTTCTTTGGTTTGAAGAGAAAATATACAAGAGAAAAAGCCATATCTTAAGGAACAAATAAGGAGCAATGGAAATGATAACTATCTGGATAAATATAAAATACATTTTTCCTAATAAAT
>JAQZBX010033627.1:0-17263 GCA_029593785.1 Cabassous unicinctus
CTCTCATATGGTAAACGGGTGCTCTATCCATTGCGCCACACCCGCTTCCTGCCGTGAGGTTGCTGCATCAGCCCACCGCACCGCTCAGGCCGGCGTGCCCTCACAAGGAGGTCTCGGGACGCGAACCCGGGCCTCCCATATGGCAAACGGGGGCTCCATCCACTGAGCCACACCCGCTTCCCCTAACTTGTCTTTATGCCTTAGTCTTGCACCACAACCACCCCCCTTGAGCCATTCCCTGGAGCATGGAGCATTATTCTTCTAATATATAAATTATTTTAGGTATCTCATTTAAAAAAAAAAACCTACAAATGTTTCCCAGTACACATAGAATAAAATATGAACTTTACCCTGATGGTATAAAACCATATCTGATCTGAACCCTGATGAACTCTTTTACATTATCATCTACCAAAGTCTTCTCACTATCTTCTAAGAAAACCAGTCTTCTGTCACAAACACACCAAAATACTTCTGCCAAAGGACAATTGTTGCATGTTGAAATTTCTTCCTTATCCCAACTATTAGCATGGCTGACTTGCTTTTGCAATTCAAGGCTCAGCTCAAATGTCACCCTCCAGAGAAAACCTTCGTGATGACTGTAATTCTCATTCATATTTTCTTAATAGCTCTTATATTTTTAAATAATTTGTTCAGTTGTTTTCTTGTTCTGTCTCTCCACAGTAAAAAAAAAAATTCTGTAAGTGAAGGAAACTCGTCCATATTGAGGAATAAGGTATCTTCAGCCACTACACCAATACCTATATCATTGTACTATGAAATGCTTCTTGGATGAATGAATGTTTGAATGAACTCCAAGTGAAATAATTTTGGCTACTTCTCTCCTATAAAACAAAAAGCAGATCTCTAGTGGCTTTGGTAGGGCCAGAGTCTCAATTGGATTATGGGACAACCCTGAACTCATTTGTCTTTTTTTCTCTGCTACCCAGGTCACTGAGACCTGCTGGAGATGACAGCAGGTGGTTCTGCAGAACTGAAGACAATGGGTAGATGCCGACATTTCAAAGGAGACCTTAAACTGGCTTTTCCTTAGAAGTCACTATTTAGAAATTGCCAAAATGTGTTTATTCCCCAAAATGTGAATCCTTTATTCATTGACTTTTATGAAAATATTCTGCACATTTATCACTATAAAAATTTGCCTTATGGGCCTCTAAGGAGATAGTAACACTGTAGGAATTAAGAACATGGCATCTGGAATCAGACATCTTCCAATAATGGGCCTGCCATTTAGTAACTTGGTCTTGGGAAAGTCATTCAACTACTCTAAGCTTTTTTCCCTTCTCTGTAAAAAAAAAAAAAAAAAATGATGGCAATAGCAGCACCTACCTTATATTGTGGGTGGGTACTAAATGATGCTAAAGAGTTTTTTCCAGTGCTCATTACATGAAAGTGCTAACTAAACATTAACTACTTTGCCATTTTATTTGTTATTCCGGAACCCCGGGTACTGAAGGTCTTGAATACAATCTTGGATGAGTATGACAATGCTCTTTTCTACTTTTCTTAAAAGCTGAGCCACCTGTCGATATTAACAGGTAAGTTGTACCAGCAGAACCTGAGCATTTTGGGGGTTCTGGTCCATAGAAGCTTCTTTGAGGCTCCAGCTTTGACCTTGAGTTGGACACTTCTACTGTCTACTTGAACACGGATTTGAATCTTGCCATTATTTTTTTGATCCTCTGAGAGCACCATGTTAGCATTATGTAATTATAATTAAAGAAAGAATTAAAATACTGCCAACACGAATCAGGAAACCTACAGTTGTGAAAATGCTGCTGTGCAAGCCCTCTCAGTGTCAGAGGCTATGGCTACAAGCCAGCTGCAGTTTGGGTACAACCTGCAGATCACCTGGGAGCACTGTGCCTCCACTGCACAGAGGTAGGTGGCTGAGTGTTCCAGTTGGAGAGCCATGATGCGTAGGGTAATATAGAGTTCCTTAGAATGAATTGTGGACTTTAACCTTCCATTCTGCTTTGTACCTGTAGCCGTGAAAAATAGATAGATAAGGCTTCCTCCAGGATTCTGTTGGAACCACTGCACGTTTTTACAGTGGTAGAATAATTGCACCTCAGGGTAGAGCTGGTTCCCTCCTGGAGGCTCAGGAGAAAAGAGCTCTGGTCCACCTTCACCCCTCTCACCCCTGCTTGAAAAGAGAGTAACAAACTCATGATGTCACTAGAAAATCATTGATGAAGTTTCCAAATCTGGAAAATATCCCCCAAAATACCCATGCAGATTAGGACAGGACAGGAGCCCTGTGTGAGCCCTCCCTACCTTCCTCCCAGTGTCAGTTGTGAAACACTCTCCAGACCCCTATCTGGGATCGCCCCAACTCACAGCAAAGCTGGACCCCCGGAAGCCCCAGCAGAGCTACCTGTCACCTCTTCATGACTCCTTGCCTGGTTGCTGGGTGCCTTCAGCTTTACTCTGGAAGGTGTCAAGGCTTGGGTCCAGAAATTTTGTTCTTATTCTCAATAAATTCTACCAGACTCATTAAGCACCAATCACACCTGAGGTTTGTCAGTCAGTTCTTAACAGAAAATTCCACCAATGATGGTCCAGCCCAGGCTGAATGTGCAATCTCTCACAGGTGTGTGTGTGTGTATGTGTGTGTGTGCGTGTGTGTGTGTGTGTGTGTGTGTGTGTTAGGCTGTGGGGAAATAGGGGCACACAGGCTGATGGAAGGAGAGGGGTGAAGGAATAGAAGCAGTAAGAAAGGTTATTTCTATCTTGTGGGATTTCAGTCTTTTACTGAGAACTGTTTTAGGTAGGAAAGTCTGACAGTTGGGATACAGGGTGTAGCAGTTTGGCAGTTTGATATAGTTATGAATTCCAAAAATAGATATTGGATTATGCTTGTAAACTGGTCTGTTAATCTGGGCATGATTAAGTTATTATTAGGGCATTGACTGGGCCACACCAGTAGGGCGTTGAACCTCATCCCTTGTGGGGAATCGAATACAAACGGCATGGCAAAGAACAGAGTTATAGAAGTTTTGATGTTGGAGTCTTGAGCTGGAACCCTGGTATGTAAGAGAGCTTGGTCATGAGGAAGGAGAGAAAGTCCTGGGATAGACACAAGCCATTAACCTAATAGTCTACAGCTGGCCTTGTGGAGAGAGGCAAAGCCTAGAGAGCCTCATAGTCTACAGCTGACCTTGTGGAGGAAACAGAGGAGCTAAACCTGGAGAGAAATGCAGCCCCAGGAGGAGAGGAACCCAAGAAGCCTGAACCCTGGCAAACTTTGGCAGCTGTCTTGCTCCAACATGTGGCAATGGACTTTGGTGAGGGAAGAAACTTACACTTTATGGCCTGGTAACTGTGGACTTCTACCCCAAATAAATACCCTTTATAAAAACCAACCGATTCCTGGTATTTTGCATCAGCACTCCTTTGGCTGACTAATACACAGGATAAAGAAGGGAAAGGACAGCTCAGAGAGAAACAAGGACTTCATCTGTTTCACATGGAAAAGCCATAGTGTCAGTGACCCCATTTTCCAAACAAGAATTGAGACACATAATTTGACAAAGACTGAGAATTCATTTATTTGGAAAGACTAACAAAGGAATTCTCTTTCCTAGTATTTATCATTTTGTTACTCCCCTCCTCATTGGAAAAATAAATACAAATAAAAGAAATTAGAATAGTTTTGTAAGACCAGAGCATATGGTCGCCATGAACATAGCAAAATATGTCTCCAGCAGGACTTTGATTGACGAAAAGAAAACTAGGACATAGATACAATGTCTACCATATCTTCAGTCACACTACCTCTTTTCTCCATGCAATCACTTTCCCTTAACATCCTGCAGCCCCACACAGCTGATTTTGCTTTGTGTACATGAGGTGAGGGGCATATCTGACATTTGAAACAAAATATTTTCCTCCCTTTCTCACTAGTTTTTCCTTATTCCTGCCTCTTTTCTCCTCTCTCTACTTTTGTTCCTTATTTCCCTCATTTTTTTGGCCATTTTCCTGTTTTTCTAGTCTCATAAGAAAAAGTGGCTCAACAGGGACAGTAGAGTAATTTCTAAGTTAGTCAAACTTTTAGTCATAAAAATTAGGAAAATGGATATACATAATGTAGATATTTTCAATGAAACCCTCCAGCCCCACTTGGGTGTAGTAGACTCCTCTTCTCAACTCTGCTCAGGGAATCATTTCTGCCATACCATCACAGCCTAGAACCTCTTCAACTGGACCCAATGACAAACTTACGGAGATTGTGTAAAAATGGAGATTGTGTTAAAACTATTTTGTTTTAAAATAGTTTCCTCCTGTGAGCTTAGTGATTTCTCCAGTCCCTTCCCCTAACTCTGGTTAACCTTTATCTTCACATTCAGATTTTCAAATATTCCTAAACAGATTGTATTGTCTTATTTGGATTATGTTTAAGAAAATTGCTCAACTAATAGGGAAGCCTAGATTGCCCCCTAGTGGATTAAAACCATTAGCATAGGCTGTCTCAGACCAACTAACTTATAAGCTTTCACCACAAACCTATTATCCCTCATTCTTTTCTCTCCTGAAGAATCCTTTGTAAACTGCCAAGGGCAAAAGAATTTCCCAGTTTGGAAGAGGCGTTTAAAAAAAAATGGTTTCCTCCCTACAATGCCATATTATGGATGTCAATACTCATTTCATATTGTAGAATGTGAATTTTCCAATTTTTTCAACAAAAAATACACACACAATTATTAAAGAGCAACTATAAGCCACACATCATGCTAGGTTTTTAGTATTTAAAATATGAGTAAGTCACAATCTCTAATCACATGGAGTTTAGAGTCTAGTTGGGAAGATAGACATATATTCACATACTGGTAATTGTGGTTTTAAAAAAATAGTGTCTTGTGAGTATAGTAAAGACTGTTTAATCCCAGAATAAGAAAAGTATTTATTACTGTGAGGTTTAAATAAAGGTTTAAGGAGAAGATAGTTTTGTCATTTTTTCTGAATAGATAGAAGAGGAAGGAATCAAGAGCACAAATAGCAAGATTAGTCTGAGAGTGAAATACAGACCTTTCCTCTTAAGTGAGAAGGAGAAAAAACAGAGGGACAAAGATAGCGGCCAGCAATACCTCCCACCCCTGTATGTACATGCCTCTCCTTCCATCAAGTGGCGACATCTATTTCCCCACCCTAGCGAATCTGGGCTGGGCTTATAATTTGCTTTGACCAGTAGATTCCAGTGGTAGTGAGTGACAGAGTACCAGTTCTGCACCTACCACTTAAGAGGCATACTGGCTTCCACTTAGCTCCCTTGAGAGCCATCCAACATGTGCAGAAACTTGAGCAATATCACTGAATGATAAGAGACCACAGGCAGAAAGAAAAGTCAGATGTAGGAGTGAAGTCACTTAACCCTCCCAGCCAAGAGCCAGCACCAACTACCAGTCATGGCAGCCATCTTGGCTTTCTTGAATATTCCAGCCACATCCAAATTCCCAAATGAATGCAGTCACTTGAATGACCCAGACAACACTATGAGGGGCAGAAGAAATGACCAGATATTCAACCCAAGAATTGTGAAAACGTATAAACTGCTATTGTTTTTAAGCCCCTATGTTTTGGAGTGGTTTGTTATAGAGTAATAGATAACTAAAACATGTGGACTCATGTTGGTAAAAATGGAGGAAAGTTAGTGATTTCAAATTGGGGGCATTTAAAAAAATGTTAATGTTATAAGACATCCATATAATATATAGTCCTTATTTTAAATACCTACCTTTTAGTCTACCATTCACAATCTTGGTTCCTGCCATATCCTCTGTGTCACCTCTTCTTATCCTAATAAGTTTTTGTGAGTGCTTCCAAGTTTTTAAATATATTAACATACATTTACTAAGATTATATAACCAAGGAAAATAAATAGGTTTTATTTGCTTTTTTATTTATATCAAACTCTACATACTACCGGCAACAGGCCTTCTGTATTCATTAGTATATTGAAGACCTATTAATGTTAACAAACATAGATCCATCTGCTGCATAATATTTCATAGCTTGATATGTCATAGTACATCTAACCTTTCCCCAAGATTGACACTGAGAGAGTTTCTCTTTTTTTTCACTACTATTACAATGCTGTAATGAACATTTTTGGGCATGTTTACTTAAACACATGTGCACATATTTCTAGGAGTAGAGAAGGCTCGGAAAAGCAGGAGCAAGCTAAGTCACTACACTGAGGGAAAGCAAACCAGACAGAAGGAAAAATAGTTGCAAAAGCTCTGAGGCAAGTAAGTGATTGACATATTTGATGAACAGTAAGAAAATGGGAAGAGAGGTGAGAGATGAGGTCAGAGAATTAGCAGAACCTAGACAGGTTGGGGTCTTGTTGGTTAAGGTAAGGACCTGGGATTTTACTCTAAATGTGATGGGAAGCCACAGAAGGGTTTGGAATATAGAAATGTCAGAATCTGAATTATGTTTGTTTGTTTTTTTTAAATCAATTAAACTGCTGTGTAGAGAGTAGCCTGAAAAGTAGCAAGAAAGAAAGTTGGAGCATCAGTTAGACTTATTGCTGAAAACCCAGGCAGAAGATGATGATGGCTTGGACCAGAATAATGTAGTGGAGGTAATGAGAAGGGATCCACCTTTGGATATATTTTCAAAAATTTGCTGATGGGATTTGCCATGACATTGTGAAAGGCCCAAAAATGCCCTCCTTGCCTAAATGTCCAACTAAAGGTGATCAGTCAGTAAAATGTAGTACAACTATACCATGAAATCTGAGACATGTATTTAAGGTGATGAAATATATGTAATATGTAATGGCCTATAGATAGATAGATGATAGATAGATATAATGATATCCTTGTGCTATTGTACTGTATAATATGATCCAAATTTGATGTCAGTAAATGTATATGCATGCACAAGTATGTAAAAATAATTAAAATGTTAATGATTATTATTTCTGGAGTATAATTCGATAGCACTGTAATTTTTATAATGGGCATATGTTGCCTTAAAATTATAAAAATCACAGTAAATCCATTTTTATTATGATAAGAAAATGCTCTCCTAGTTCCTGAGATCCCATAGGCCACAGGCATCTTATCTCCTCTACAGTAGGCTTTGGTCTGTAGCAAAAAGAAAAAGGAAAGTTCACTCTGATGCCAGTCTTGACCGAATATCCAAAATTGATCACTTTAAACAATGGATGAAAGTGAGTGAGCTTGAGTCTCTTAATGGTGATCAACTCCTGAGAGGTAGGAGATTAATCTGGAAATAACAGATTTCCTGCCATTCTAATTAGGATGCAGTGCCACTACCCACAGACACTTGCTCACAGAGTCTGTAGGTCACTGTATTAGTCAGGGTTCTCTAGGGAAACAGAAACAACAGGAGATATCTGTAAATAGTATAAGATTTTGTAAAATTGTCTCATGCAACCGTGGGGATGCACAAATCCAAATTCCGTAAGGCAGGCTGCAAGCCAGGGATTCAGATGAAGGTCCTTGTTTAATTCCGGGGAAGTCATTGACTATTTGAAGTAGAGATGGTGATTCTCTCCCTGCATGCTGAAATCACTTTTTCTTTTAAGGTCTTCAACTAATTGGATGATATGCCACTCATTTCTGATGGCAATCTCCTCAATTGATTGTAGATGTAATCAGCCATATATGCAATCAGCTCACTGATGATTAAAGTCTATGAAGTGCCGTTGTATTACAATTAGCCCGGTGCTTGCTTGACCAAACAACTGGGCATCATTACCTGGATGAGTTGACACATTAACCTAACAATCACAGGCACTATATTAAAATGTGTTTGTTACAATAGTGTCCCTTTCCATTCTTACCTCCATCTGGCTAAGTGGTTTCATTTGCCATAATTCATGGAAATTCTCAGTATATTTGGGTTCCTTAGACTTGTAACCTCTAACATTCCAAAACAACAGGCAGTAGATTGCTGAAAAGTCATCCCAAAAATAAGGATCCATGTTTTCCTTCTCCAGATTTTGCTTTCTCTTTCAAGGTTTCAGGAATACAAGAACTTCACAGAGTTTGATCACAGCCTGATTCAGAGTGTGATCGTCCTTATATGAAGAGCCTTTAGTCTTTGAGTTCCCATTACAAGGTTCATTTGATTCTGTTAGTCACATAATAATTCAAAAATGAGTATAGTATCATCTATAACAATGCTAAAAGGTGAATAAGCTTTCCTGAGATGCCAAATTTGGAGAGCTAAGGAGAACAGGACTAAAAATGATTGGGGAGTGGGTAGTAAGTGAGAAAAGTGGCAAAATGAATTATGCTGTCACATTTGTAGTAATTCATATGTGAAAATGAAGGCCTTCAGAAGCCAAGAAAACATGATTTGCTTTTACAATTGGTGGAGGAGCAGTGAGATAGCCAAGTTAAATAGACTCTATTTCAGAACACACTCTTCTCTGGACCTTGGAGAAACACTGATGAATTATGTGCGTTATCTCTTCTACAATATTCTTAATTCGCACCAGAACCTCAAGTCATTGCAATATGAACAGGACAAGGTTTTAAAGTTCTGTGTTGCTCATTTTTTTTTTTTTTTTTTAAAGATTTATTTATTTATTTATTTATCCCCCCCCCTTGCTGCTTGTGTTTGCTGTGTCCATTTGCTGTATGTTTTTCCTGTGTCTGCCCATCTCCCCCTTGCTGCGAGGTCTTGCTGCATCAGCCCACCGCGCCGTGCGGGCCAGCCTGCCCTCACAAGAAGGCCCCGGGAAGCGAACCCGGGGCCTCCCATATGGTAAACGGGAGCTCCATTTACAATTTATTGTGACTTTCATTCCTATAACACATGCTATTTTTATGTATGCTTTCATATTCTTTTTGCTTATCCAGTGTCCTCTTAATATCCTTAATCTCTTTAATCATCTCAATGAATTTATTAAGATTTGTTTGAACATCTGTGATCAGTTGTCTCAACTCCTTTATCTCTTCTGGAGGCTTAGTTTGTTCCTTTGACTGGGCCATATCTTCTTATTTTTTGGATGTATTTACTTGGGCCTCAATTTCTTTCTTTAGTCTAGGGCTTTCTATTTGATTGGCTTTATGCTACAGCCCATCTTTGATACATGGTTCAACTTAATTTGGAACTTTATAGTGGCTCATGTTTAGCAAATCTGAGTTTTTCAGTTCTTTTTCATCTATTTCTTTGCTTTTTCCCTTGATAGTTATGGAGTAGAATGCAAGGTGGTGGTTGATACTGTAATCCATGTAGGGTGCAGCTGCCCACATTGCTTCAGGAACCAATGAAGCTTCTCCTCCTTTTCTCCTTGGACAGGGGTATTGGTGGAGATGCAGCTTTGTGAAGTAATCTGAGTTGTGTAGGCCAAGACCGTTTGCCTGGAGAGACTGATGAAGCTCCATGCCCCTTCCTCCCCTGTTTGGGGCAGGGATAGAGTCACAGGTGTGGGCAGTAACTAATCTGTGCTGGTCAAAACCAAGCACAGTTGCCCAGATAGACTGCCAAAGCACTGGCCTCCCTCCTGTCCTATTGAAGGAATGTATGTAGCTACATAGGTGCTCAAGAATCTAGTCCATATGGGTCAGAAGTGACTAGAGTTTACTGGAGAGGCTAATGCAGTTCCCCACTACTTCCTTCTTTCCAGAGGTGGGGCTGGAACATAAGCTAGGGCATCAATCTGACCTAGGTGGAAAGAAGCCAGTCTATATCTTCACTGTGATTTTCAATCAGCCCTGCTTCCACCACAGTTAAAATGGAAGCTACTGGTCTCTTTTCAACTTGGACATATTGAAGTTTTAGCTGTTCTTAGGATTAGAATTAGCCAGCTGAATTTACTAATCAGTAGCTGAAGTCAGTACCCAACAGTCTCTTCCTCCCCTGTTTTGGGGACATGAAGCTTCCAACTTCAGCAAAGGAATAGCTACCAAAGTTTCTTGTGCTGCCAGTGGGGAATGGACACCAGTCTCCATGGCACAGAGTACTCACAAATCTTCACTGCTGATGGGCAGTCGCCTCCTTCCATTCTTCCAGGATGCTCTTCCTGTCTCCTGGGCCCTCCAAACAGGTGATTTAGGTAGCTCTGCACTGTAGGACAAGCTGATTCTGGAGTTCTTTACTCTGCCACCTCTTGCCCTTACTCTATCCTTGTGTATCAGTGTAGGCTTTTTTAGCAAATACCTGGGCTTGAACCCGAGACCTCATACATGTGAGGCAGGCACTCAACAACAGAGCTACATCTAATCCCCTCAATGTAGTTTTGATCTGCATTTCCTTAATAACGTGCTATTGAACATTTTTCCATGTGCTTTTCAGCCATTTGTATTTCCTTTTTGGAAAAATGTCTATTCAAGTCTTTTGCCCATTTTTAAATTGGGTTGCTTGCTTTTTATCAGAGTTATTTGATTGCTTTATATAACATGGATATCAAACCCTTATTGGCATAAGTGGATGTGACTCAAGAAATTGGGCTCCCACCTACCAAATGGGAAGTCCCGGGTTCGGTTCCCAGTGCCTCCTGGAGAAGATAAGCAAGCTGGCACGATGGGCAGGCGTGGCAATCTGATGCAACAAGGTGGTGCAGCAAGGAGACACAAAGAGGAAAGACAATGAGAGACACAACAAAGCAGAGAGCTGAGATGGCTCAAGTGATTGAGTGTCTCTCTCCCACATGGGAGGTCCCAGGCTCAGTTCCCAGTGCCTCCTAAAGAGAGGATGAGAAGACACAGAGAGCACACAGTGATGGTCACAGAGAGCGCACAGTGAGTGAATAAATAAATTAAATCTTAAAAAAAAAAAAAAAAAAACCCTATTGGATATGTGGTTTCCAAATATTTTCTCCCATTGAGTAGGTTGCCTTTTTACTTTCTTGACAGAGTGTTTGAAATACCAAAAGTAAGTTTGAGAAGGTCCCATTTATCCATTTTTTCTTTCATTGCTCATGCTTTGGATATCATGTTTTTAAAATTACCACCTACCACCAGATCTTGAAGATGTTTTCCTACATTTTCTTCTAGGAGTTTTATGGTTGTAACTTTTATATTTAGGTCATTAATTCATTTTTTTTAAGGAGGTACTGGGGATTGAACCAAGGACCTCATACATGGGAATCAGGTGCTCAACCACTTGAGCTACATCTGCTTCCCTCCTTAATCCATTTTGAGTTAATTTTTGTATCAGGTGTGAGATAGGGGTCCTTTTTCTTTCTTTTGCATATGGATATCCAGTTCTCCCAGCACCACTTGTCAAACAGACTGTTCTGGTTCAGCTGGGTGGTCTTGACAGTCTTGTCAATCACTTGACCATAGTTTTGAGGGTCTATTTCTGAGTTCTCGATTCAGTTCCATTGGTCAGTATGCCTATCTTTATGCCAGGACCTTGTGACATATTAGTTTTAACCATGTTGTTCAAAAGAGAGTTGCCACCTTCTTGCAGAATCTGGTCCCCTGGCCACCTAAATTAGTTAACAATGCAAGCCAAGCAGGCTAATCTTACTAGCCCACACCCATGGCCATCACTGATTAGTCCAGGAAGAGCACCTAACTCATACTGGGATATTAAGAGCCCTTCTCAGGATATTTTAACTTGAGAGGAGAGATAAATAGAAAGAGAGAGAGAAAATAATAATCAAATCCAGTCCATATCAATAGTGTTCATAAGAAGATGTGAGCATAGGAACTGCAAAAGTCCATGCTTAGACTACATGCTTAAATCCTTTCTTGATTCAACTTTCCCTTCCATTACATGCTCTTTCACCTCCATTCACAGCTAAGCTACCTCTACTTCTTCATTCCACACAGCATTTTGTGCAATCCTTAATTTACCTCATTTACCAAACTGCTTTGAGTTTTTATTTTACTGTTCATTCTGTCAACCAAAAAATTACAAACTGAGCTGTGAGGTAACGAAAGCGTTTATTTGGTGTCTTAGAATTGCACTTAGGACTCACAGATTCGGGTAGCAACTCAAATTATGTTCCTTGCTGGGACTTTGAAGCAAGGGTTTTAAAGGATAGATTACTTAAGTTGTTTGTAAATAATTATGATTGGTGGGTATTTGAGGCTATCCAAATGTCCTTCAAGTTAGACAATTTACTGATTTCTTTATCTTGTGGGTGTTTCATGGCATCCAGGTGTCCTTAGAATCCCGAGAAACAGTTTTACTTATGATTTTTCAGACTGGCAGTTTGTGATATTTGGCTGAGATGTGCATAACAGTAACTTTCTAAATGGTCACCTGAGGCCATTTTAAATCTGTTAGCCATAGTAAGTCCATTTGGTTTTATCTCTTTTTTCAATTCATACCACCAAAACTTTTTGACAGGCACCATTTTGAGAATTAGGGCTACACCATCAACTTAAATCCCAGGCTCATGCCTTGAGGTGCCTAGAGACAGGCAGAGAAATAGAGTGGGTAAGATCATGCACCCTGAGGCAGACTGCCTGGGTGTCAATTTGTCAGTTAATAGCTTTGTGATCTTGGAGGAGATAACTTAAATTCTCTGTGTTCCAGTTTCTTTGTCTGATAATAATAGCACCCAAAGAGTTGTCCTAAGGATTAAATGAGTTCATACATGTGCAATGTTTGGAATCTCACCTGGTACAAAGATATCATCACCTCTCCATGACCACTGCCTAGCACTGCATCTGACATATAAGGACTCAATAAACATTTTTTGAATGAACGGATTCTGTGGCTTTAAATTATAATTTAGTTTTAATGAGTGTCATATCCTGTAACCACACCACCCTCTGATGGAGAGAATTGATTTTACTCTAACTCAGGGGTTTGTGTTCAGCTCACCCTACAGCCTCCACCACTGTGTCACTCATGGCACAGAAGTACAAAGCAGAGTCTCTCCCACGGACAGATGGTTTCTTCAGGTAGAAAGAGTTTGGGCTCTTATTAAATTCAGCCTCAAAACCGTAGCTGCCTTTTACCAGGTTATCTCCTGTGACGTATTTCAGAAGAAACTGGAGGCCTTGGTTGGGATATTTGACATACCAAAAAAGATAAGGGCTCACAGAAACTGAATAGGTGCATTTCACAGTCAGTAGATCCCCCTCGGTGACAATGACCCGATCTTCCCGCTGAGTCACTGACTGAGCTCTCAGTGCATCTGTAAAATTAATCCATATCAGTGAATCTGCTTAAGACTATGTAAGTGGATCATAAAAGTGGAAAATGGGAAGAGGATATTACTCACTCAGGGTGAAGAGAATCATAAGCATCGAGATGAGTACAGAGGCCATGGCTGACTGAGCTAGCTCGGGGCTCCTTTCTAGCCCATCTCTGCTGGAGATACAGCTCCATCCCCAAAGCCTGGGCTCTCAAAGAGACACCAGCACCCCTGTGTTGGCACAGGGTTTTTAGAAAAAGCCCTGACTTAGAGAACCTAGTGACTTCCTGGTGCCTGTGTCTTCTCTCTACTGAGCAAGCTCTTGGTCCAGGCTCTTCAAAGCTCTGTGCAGGGCAAAGACCCATGCTTTCTTTTAACAAGGAGGAACCTCACACTACATCATCCCCTAGTTCCCATAGAGAAATAGGTGGCTTTCCTGTCATTGTTTATCATTGGGCCAGGCGTCCAGATATTTACATTTTTTATGAGGAACAGAGGGGAGAAATTTGGTTTTAGGAGGATGAAACAGGATTTTTTAATCAAAGTGGAAATGATAAATGCTGTGTGGCTCAAGTTCTTTTAAGATAATATAGAGCCAGAAAGAAGGGAAACAGATTTTTTAATAGGATAGAAAAATAGAAGGAAAATATTAGCTATGGATGTAGAAGGAGATAAAATTTAAAATGAAAAATAAGAAACAAGATAGGAGAAGAGAATAAGGCAAGAGAAGAGAAAATAAGAAAGAATGGGAACCTGTTCTCTTTGGAAATAATTTAGAGCTGGTGTCTGAGTAAACCTCTTTGACCAAAAGGTAAGACAAGCACATTTTTCCCTAGGTTGGGCCCATTAAGACCCCTACCCATAATGATATTTAGTTAAGAGTCTTGCAAGAACCTTAGACCTTCTCTTCAAACATTTTTAGAGAGAGAACAGAAAGGGATGTCATTATTAACAAACACCCACAAGCACATTTGTCCTATTAAACAGTAAACTGTAAAGAAAAAAAAAAACTGGAAAGATGTTTGAAAACAGAGCTTTTCCCACATGGAGAGGCTACTTAAAGCAGAGTTCAAATGAAGTATACATTGAGTTAAAATGTATGGCTAACTAAGCTTGAGGTATTTCTTTGATGCCAAGGGGCTCATTTTGTTTTCTGAGGAATACACCAAAATATTTTAAAGATATTTACTTCACAGCATAAAACACAAACAAACAAAACAAACATGTTTTCGCAGAAAATAATAACCAGACATATTTGTGCTACGAAATGATATGGACTGGCTTAGTTTCAGTCAGATTGGCATTTCTTATTTTAAAGAAACGTGATGATTCTGCCCCTGAGAGCACCAGGTAGAAGCAGGTTGAACCCATTCTGACTCCCAGCTGCAATGCTCACACTGTGAGACTGCTGCCATTCTCCCTGACACCCTGCATTTAGACCCCTCCTCCCACTGCTGTCAGCTTTAGACGTGAGATGATTATTTACCAAATGCCTCCTTGTGATCATATGTTAAGCTCTTTACATTCCTTGTCACATTTATTCCTCCTAACGTTCTGCATTTTAGATATGAGGACACTGAGCCTCAGGAAAATTAGGTAATTTACTCCAGTCACCCTAAATAAATGAAGAACCAAGATTTTAACCCATATTTTTCCACCTTCAGAGGAATTATTTCTTCAAAATTACATTGAGAATATCAATGTTGATCATTTATTTTTTTTTAAACTTTATAGAATTTGAAAGTAGCTCCATTCTCATAATAAAATTGTGCAGTCATAGACCTAATTGGGTCAAGTAGAACTTTAGAGGTCATCTTGTCAGTTGAAAGGATTGTACCAAATGCATTTCCCCACACATATGTGCCACTTAACCAAAACATCCTTGGATAATTGCTTCTAAACCACCATTAATACTCAATGATCCCCCACGTTCTCTAACACCCCCTTGCTCAACTTCTATGCCAGTTTAGTATTATATGCAGATAATCTGGTAAAAATTTGACTTTGTTTTTTCAGCCTGACTTTCCAGTGTGCCTCTGTCTTATCAAATTACCATATGTGTCCAGTCTAGACCACGTTCTGATATTTTATCCAACTCTTCAAGTTCTATTGGAAAAACCAAGTTTACAAAAAGTTCTGTAAACTGTGTACAGTGTTGTCTATTTGGATATCAGTTAACAGTGAAATGTGAGGGCCAAGGAGGAAATATTCCCAAAATGCTTCAGATGGAGGCCTCTGCTCTTCTCCAGGGTCCCGGCCCCCTAAAAGGTACTGCACTCACTTCTCCTTATTTGACTTCCCTGAGACATGCATTTCAAAAGACAAGTACAATGAAGATGTGGCCCAGGGCAGTGTCAAGGAGCTTCAACCTGGAATTCCAGATACTTGTCTAAGGCTGCCCACTGCCTCTCCTGTGAAATAACTTACAACAGCAGAATTTGGTGAATGTCACTGATTGCCCAGGAGACAACAGGGAATGGCTCTGTAAAATAATGAGAAAACCCTTTGAAAATCAGACTTTGAAATATAGATTATGTTCATTTTAGAAGCATGATAGAAAAATCAGCCCACAATAAAAATGTGGGAGAAAGGAGAAAAATCAGTGTTTTTTTTTAACAAATAATGTAATCCAACTAAGCAAATCATACTTTTTTCACATAAACTAGGGAACTCTCAGAAAGAAAGGGGGAAATCTGTGTTTTGACCTTCTGCCTTCTTACCTTCAAATGAAAGAGACCATGAATCAATGGGATTACCTTATCTCAATGGACTAAAGAGATATGTCTAGATTCTCTGAGTTTAATATATTTTCCTTCTATCATGCTGATCCAGTTTTCTCAATATTTCCTTGTACCTTCATAACAGGTCAAGGCACATCTGAGATGATTTGTTAAGTTCTAGGAATTATATTTTAAGAAAAATATAAGCCCAACAGAAGCTGCTTTAAATGCACGCTAGAGATGGTACTTGAAATTGTGGCACATAATAAATGTTTAAGGTAAATCGTAAATATTTAATTTGGAAAAATCTGCTCAGTGAATATGTGATCTTGTTCAAAATATGTAGAGGAGAAATGTGAGCTGTCCTAGGTTCCCAAAGGTGTAGAAGCAACAGGGACATGTATGTTGCCTCAATATAAGGAATAATTACTTTTTAATTCACAGTTGCCTAACAATTGAATGAACAGTTTGGGAGCAGTGAGGATCCTGTTAGAAGAGGTTGTGAAGAAATTTCTTTGGTGGTGATGCCATCAAGGGGATCTAAGCATCTCATGGATGGATAATCTAGGATGCCTTTTAGAACTTTACCTCTTGAGATTCATGCCATTGTCACTTTTTAGTTTAGTGTCTCTGTCTTAGAGAGAAGCTCGGTTGTTAGGTTTTTTATTTGTTTGTTTTGTTTTGTTTTATTCAGTTGATTAACTTCTCTCTCTACTCTGGGGTTTTATTTAGCTGCTGTTTGTGTGTGTGTTAAGTTTTCTCTTTGATTCTTTGTTCTTCTTGTTCTATTTCCTTGCTGTTTTCAATGTTCCCTGAAAGAAAAAGATTAGGGCTAGAGAAAGCAAAAGAGGTAAGAAAAGAAAAAGGATAATAGTAATAAGAATAGTAAATGTTAGAAGAGGGACCATATAAGACCTAGGAAAATGAATATTTAACTAATGTAAGCAATATAGAGTAATAGGAATAAAAAAGTGGAGTACCTACAATGGAATGGGAAACCAAACAGAGAAAAAATACATAGAACAAATTAAAAGGCCAGAATGATTAGGAGAGAGGGAAAGAGAAAAGAAAGGACAAAAAGAAAAAAAGTTAATAAAAGAAACAAAACAGAATAGAGGAGATAGAAATAAAAACCAGCAAAATTAAGGCCTAAAGAAAGAGAGGTGGAATATAAGAACAACAACAGAAAGCAGAAGATAGAAAGATGAAGGAAGGAAAAAAAGATAGCCTTGGTAGATAAAATCGGTATACACTGAAAAGGGGAAATCAAGGAAGAGAAAACACAGCAAACAACAAACAAGCCAGCAGGCCCTTGAGCAATTTATCTCTTTGTTCAGCTCTCTCAAGATCGAGGCCCTGAAGCCTCCGGCTCTGTGAGTTCCCAAAAAAGCTCACTCCAGCAGGATCTTGCCCTCACTTAGTGGTTTTTTGCAAGAGAGAT
>JAQZBX010033628.1:0-25315 GCA_029593785.1 Cabassous unicinctus
GTGGGCTGATGCAGCAAGCCCTCACAACAGGAAGCGGCTGTGGCTCAATCGATAGAGCCCCCGTTTACCATGTGTGAGGCCCCGGGTTCACTTCCTGGGGCCTCCTTGTGAGGGCAGGCTGGCCTGCGCGGCGCGATGGGCTGATGCAGCAGGACCTCACAGCAAGGGGAAGATAAGCAGACACGGAGAAGACACACAGCGAATGGACACAGCAAGCACAAGCAGCAAGGGGGGGATAAATAAATAAATAAATAAGTCTTTAAAAAAAAAAAAAAAAGAAAGCATACAGCAGAAAAGACCAGGACCAAGAAGACACTGAGTCCAAGGCTAATTAATATGCATCACTGAGATGTGCGTTGCTTGTTTGAGGCTGGGTCTGTGGTGACAGCACACTAATGATAGTGGCCATATTTATTTGTATTACGTCATTTCATCCTTACCAATAAATAAATTAATAAGCCTGTGATGAGGTTGCCATTATTCCAGCCATTTTACAGATAATGGACTGAAGACTCAGAGAGCTATTACGTGTCAGAGCCAGGCTTAAACACAATTATGTCTGATGCCAAAGGTATGATACTCCTCCAAGGGCACTGGGGCTTGGTATGGGAGGTACAAGTCCATACTGCGTGGTCAGACCATACATTTGCTCATAAAACCCCTTCCGGTCACATCAATGCCAATCAGATTGGTCAAGGTTACTGGGTCATGCTAAGACTGTCAGCAGAAGTTGAGTTTAAGGAAAAAGGAGGATTAAAATAAAAACAGCACATCTTTCAGATTGATTCAAAGTCCTGGTACCCTCTAGGCCAGCCTGGAAGCAGTGGGAACCTAAGCATAGAAAAAAATGCTGAAAGGAAAGTATGTTACAAAAAAATAACTCTAAAGCGGTTCAACAAGAAGCACCTAATCTCTTATCACCGGATATTGCTCCTCATACTCTGCTCTAGTCTTCATCACAGCCATCTCTTAACTGGAGAGGGAGAAATAAAATCGACCCACTCTGCCTCACCAGAACGCTGCACAAGTAAATGAAAATATATAAAAAGTGTTTAAATCTCACTGAAGATAGTTAAGTGAATTCAGGGTACTCTTAAATGTATTATTACAAATTATCATTGGTATCATAAGTAGCAGCAATTCAAGAGAGTCCTACTCTATCTCCATGCAGAGACTTATTTCTGCCACCCACTCAGTAGTTTTTGATAAAACCATTCTTCCTCTGGTAAGGAAAAAACCCAGCAACTTGCTAGAATCTATTTGTGTGGGATTATATTTGAAATGACAGAATTCCAGCAAGTTGCTGCTGTATAATATACTTTTAAGTTCTGTTTTTAACCCTCTACAAATTCTCATCTCACTCCCGTGTGTGTGTATGTGTGTGTCTTAAAGCTAGGACTGTGACAGAGCAAACGAATGCATCCTCAGGGGAAATGCTAAATCAGTGTCATGAAGCTGATTTAAAGGTCTTGAGGGGCATCCAACATTATTAAGCTTAAAGCAAAGCTCTGACTTCCAAGGAAATAGAGCCAGCTGAAACTAGCATCCTCAAATGTAAAAATAAAAAAAAAAAGAATAAAAAAGAACATTGTATTTACAACTCCCATGTTAAAATAACTCAAAAAGGAGAGAAAGACATTTCAAGAGAGAAAATAATTTTTTTTCTAGATTCATTGTGTAGGCGAATTCAGTGCTTTTCTGAAAACCTCTGTGCCAGATGCTTTTTAACTCAATTTAGTCCCCACTTTAAATTCTGTTTCTTGAGGGCAAGAAAGCTTTTTTTAGAGCAGAGCCAGGTAATAGCCTCATGGACAGTCGGAAGCATATGAAAGTCTTACCTGTGCCTTTCATCTCTCCATAAAACTGCACATTCTCCTGATTACTTCAAATTACAATGTTTGCTACTCTTCCCTTTAATCAGATTTGAGCAAATCTTTTTAGTTAAAAAAAAAAAAAAATCAAATGGCATTTGCCTTTCATAAGGTTCTGCGTTTCATAAGAGGAGTGAATTCTGTTATCCTTCATTGCTCCCCATGAGAGATTTTTCTTTTAATGTTTTGAAGCCATGATTGTTGTGTATCAAGATGCTCAGTCTCGGCCCCATGGTGGTGGATTGGATTACTTTGCTGATTTCTTACCTGCAGTGTAAGACTCCCGTGTAGATTAGGACATGGTTTAAGAGGAATTATCTCCTTTTTTTAATAGATCACATACTGAGTCTCAAGCTCCAAATTCAACAGAAAATCAAGCTAATTGTTCATTTCTTCCAGGATATCCCTGAAGGATAATTGACCTCTGCAGAGCAAATTCTTAGTAGGAAACTAAATAATTAAGTTGAAGGAAATACATTTCTTGTTCATGATTCCAATTGTTGAGGGATTTTTTTGTGTGGGTGTGTGTCATGAGATCATGACCCGACATACATTTTATACAAAAGATGAATGCACCTTCCCCCCTGCCAATTGCTTTGAGTTAGTTGTCTTAACTAGTTTGAATTAGAATTCAATAACATTCAAATTATTGTAAAAAGCAAAAATTTTACCTTTCAAGTTATTAAAATACAATATCCTTAACCATATTAGACCTCTCCTTATCCAATCCATTAAGTTCTTCTATACCCATTGGATTAATCCTTACACTAAAAGAATGACCTGGAAACATACAGTATATACAGCTTTGTAACTTGCTGATTTGAGATGTTTTACCCAATTGGCATATTCCTTTTATATCATTTTAGTCTACTATGCCTAACTGTCTATCCTATAAATTTTCAATAGGAAGATGATTCATAGTCCCTAACCACTAAAAAAGCATGCTGCCCCCAAACTCCTAATTCAGTAAGAGTGCAAAGCAATAGCCCTGACAAGGAAGCTGTATTTCCAATAATGCTTAAAACATCCCAAACCAAAACATCATAATACATGTTATCCTCAAAATAAGAGTGCACCAAAGGAGATCCTAGTATAAGCCTCCAACTTATTAAAAATACTCTTAAATTAGAAAGGTCATGACATTTCCTAGAATCAACCCCAATTTAAATCAATTCAGTCCATGCAATTTTTAACTAAACAATTATAACCTCCAAAAGGAGCTTTGCCATGAACTATTTCAAGGTGCTAGGAAAAATGGGATAATGTTTTCCAGCATGGCCTGAGGCATGGGAAATCTCCGTCTGGAAAGGACAACTTTGCTAGCTCATTGCACATCCTAACCACCCCCAAAGTCCCTAATTTGTAAATTGCTGAATCAGTTTGTGCACATTGGGAAAATTACTGCTTTCCTGCAATTTTCTGTAAGCTATTGCTAAATTGTTCTGCTGAATGTTAGTGAAAAATTATATTTTTAAACCACCTCTGAATCCTAAAAGCTCATGGCACAATATCCTGTTTATGTGAGCAATTTAGCTTTATTAAACAGCATGACATAGACTAAGTGAACTAAGATACGCTTGGTGCAGTACGTGCCCCAGAACCATCGTCCAGAGAAGCTAGTCTCGATGCTGATGATCCTGCCTGTGAGAGCTGAGTGGACCCTTGGGAAGGGGATGGTGGGGATCCTCTTCTGACTTCTCCCCAGCCTGACCAACCTCCTTATTTCACCATGGATATTATTAAAGGAATTTTTCTAAACAGTGGAAGTTTGGGGAATAACACTTCCCAGAAAGTACTTATTTCTGAACCCTTCTGTTTTTTACCAAACCACCAATTAGAGTATTTGTTTTGCTCATCCTGGGCAATAAGGTAATAAGGCTCCCAAATAGGGTTTGAAGCACTCTACCCCAAAGGTAGAATTTGTTCATTTATTGTAACCCCAGAAGTGAGAAAGAATGGGTACACTTAAAGTTATTGGCTAACATACAAAATGACTTTAGCTCTGCAGATCAAAGGAATAGAAATAGTTACTGAACTCTGATAGTCTGTTTGTGCCCTCCCATGTCACCCTGTCTGGAAGTTTTAGAAAGGTTGAATTAAAGGAAGCTTGCATAACTTCAGTGAATCATCATGTAATGTGCTCTCATGTTTTACTATGAGAAATAATCTTCTTGCTGAGCAGTTTATTCCACTTTAAATCTTTAGATACTCAGCTCTCTCTAAGGTCATTGTATGAATTTAGACACACCATTCTGGAAACTAAATTAGCCCGCATTTACTGGGAAGTTGAATGCAGCCAGACTAATGGTAGTGCAAGTGTAATTGGTTCCCAACATGTGTCACTGTGTATACTTCTCAAGCCTTAGAAAAGATGCATTATGGGACTAATTTTTAAATGTTAATGGATATTGGACGTTTGCCAGACACCCAGCTGTGCACAAAACACTGAAATGGTAAATAGCTCTTGATCTGTTTAGAAACAAATGATGATGGTTTTTAGGATTCCACGGACTGACAGCATGGCAACCAGCTCAGACTCAGAGACCAAGCCCATTAACGGCATTGAAGGGAAACTTTCTGATTTTTACCATCCAACATTAAGGAACCAAGGGCATTGCGTTAAGGCTCAAATTATTTTTGATTAATATGAAGGAAAGTCTAATCCCTCACACCTATTAACCTTACCTGTGTTAGCACAGCTCTTTGACAAGTGTTTTTGGTTTGTTTGTCTGTTTTCCATGGGATTGGGTCAAAATGAAAATGTCTTCATCAATTAGCTCGGGTGGAAAAGCTGCATTTGGAATGACCCGCTCACCTGTGCTTGGCAGAGAGAATCTCACTCTCCCACCACACACCAGCCACGGGGTCGACAGAATGGCAACAGGTTTCCTTTCACTTGATCTGTTGCTCTTATCATTTTAATTGAAAGTCAACGAATGGAGCATTTTCTGTAAATTCTTCCTCCAAAAGGTCTTAGTAATTGTGTGCACTTGGCCAGCCAAGCCTATGAGAAATGGATTTTTTTTGTTTAATGTTGGTGATGAGCTGCTTTTGATTAAAACACCATTAGGGGGAAGTGTCATTTTTAGCATAAACATGGGAGCGAAATGGATGCAGGGCACTGCACCCTGTGTTCCTCTGGAAAGAGACACACAGGGTGGTGTATTCAGCATCTGAAATGCCATCTGAGGCTATCAGCACGGTTTAAATATTTCATCAGCCAAGGAGAATATGAACATGAGCCGAGCTGGTCTGACATTGTTTCTGGGGCTGTGTGAGAAGCACCAGGGGAGCTCTGGTTTGTTGGCGGTTCATCCACTAGCAATTTGTTGAGGGTGAAAGCAAGAGAAGAAGATAAGAGGGGAAAAATGCTGCCATTTAAATCCAGCAACCGTGAAAGCAAGAAATTTTGGATGTTGAAGACTTTCAACAATGGTATTATCTTTTAGGAAATAGCAGGAACACTCACTTGAGGAGGTGGCCTCGCTTTGGTAACTTTTATGGTTTCCTCTTGTGTCTTGGATTGTTTTGAACTCCTTAGCAGTAGAGAGAATGACTCGCCAGTCTTAGTTCACTTTTCTTCAAAGGCAGCTTGGACAAAAGACTTTGATGTCTGAAAGACAAAGATTCAAATCCTGGCTCTGTCACCTACCAAAAACAGAGCTTCGAAGCAAATGATAGTCTCTCTAAGTTCTGTTTATTCTAAGCAGGTTTATCACTAAGGTATGTAAAAGTGCCTAGGGAACAATGGATAAAAAATAGCAAAAATCACATTACATATTGTTATGTAATATAAATAATTATACTACATATTGTTGTATATGTAATATAAATAATTACATTGCATATTGTTATGTCATATAAGAAAAGATACAATTTTAAAGTTCTTTATATTTTATTCCTTTTTACAAGTTGCAAAAACACATTGATGAAAAGACTATCCCATCTATTTTTTTATTTATTACGTAACAACTAAAACAATTTTATTAGTCACAACACTGCTGAGTTTTTCTGCTTTTCCCGCAGTTGAACTAATTCCATGTGGTTTGTACATCAAATCCAAATTCAAAATAGTATTGACATTTAAAGACTCATTTTTAGGTTACCTTTTACTGTTATCCAATTTGTAACAGGAGAACCCCAAATCTGACTTACGAGTTCCTTGGCACAAACAGACTGACAAAGTTAAAGCAAGTATGGATTAGAACAGAAGAGAGAATTTACACCCATACTTAGCTTAGGTAAAGAGCTGACTTTAGAAGCACCTTCACTCAATTTTCCCAGGGTCTGCCTATGGCAGAAACCTCATGCAGGACCCTCCAGGCTCTTTCCTTCTGAAAAATCCCTGGGTAGCTGCAAGGTATAGAGCTAAGGGGCCCAGAGAAGCCCTGCCCCCAACAACACTCGAATTGTACCCCATCTTTCATTTATATGTTTCAAATTTTTATAATTTTCTTTTTCAATAAAAGTTGATTGGCGGATGAAGAGTAGCAACTGATTCATGGGATTCTCCCAGCTCTTTCCCTCTTCTGCACCTCATATATATAACTGTAGAAGTGAAAACCTAAGACAAAGGGGACCGAACGCACACGCCCCATGAAAAGACAGAAATTACCTTTCAGCAGACCCATTTTCCCCAAATCATCAGAGACTGCATGTCTGATTTCCATACTTTCTAAAATAGAGATTATAAGGCTCAAATGAAGTTTGAAATGGACCCTTTCTTTTCACTTGGGTTGTAGCCACAACTCAGGGTGTCCCATAACCTACTCTGAATAGTCAAGCATTATACTTGAGGCCATTTTAAAACCAGAGATTCAAATATTACTTCCTAACCATTATGATGAGGTAACAGCAAAGTGGATTTCAGAATCAAATAATTAACTGCAATACTATATAAAGAAATCGCCACAAAAGAAGTCTGTCGACACCTCCTAATGTTCTGAACACCCAGCAGCAGACCAGAGAAGATGGATGCGTGAATAAACTTGTGTGAAAACAGAATAGGCCACACTTCTAACAAACGTACTCTCGGGGCTTACAATCACAAAGACTTTAGGGATAAGGACAGGAAATGTATATTTTTCTTCCCAGCTCATAAAAGAACAGAGTATCAGAACTATTTAGACATTTACCAACTCAAACATGTCATTTTATATATAAGGAACCTGAGACCCAGGGAAACGAAGTGACTTGCCTCAACCATTTAGTGGCAGAACCCATGTCTCCTGACTCTTTGGCCTGTCAACCCCTTGTCACCTCTCTCTTCTCCCCCCATACTCAATCTAATACTGTTTTGCATCCTTTCTTAAAAGCCCCTCAAGACCCTTTGGTCTACCAGACTTGTTAATAGGCCCCTTGTCATCTCTATGTCCTAGCTGCTGTCCAGAATACCTAAATGTGATTACTTTGAGTGCGTAGGAGTTATCTTAGTTTATAAGAACTAATTCTGCTTTTTAAGGAGCCTAAGTTCATTTCAATGATACTTAGGTGCATGGAATCACAGCAATACAGATTTGGAAGTCTCCACAGAGACTATCTTAAAACTCTCCACTGAAGGCAGACAGTTCACTGCCACTGTCTCTGATGGATGGCCATCCAACCTTATCTCAAATACTTTCTTTGTTAATTTCAGGGGTAGTTGTGGTAGATTGAATTTTGTACCCCAACGAATACATGTTCTTAATCTTAAACCACCTGCCCATAGTTGTGAACCTATTTATAAATAAGGCCTAGTGCAGGTATTAATTTGAGTTGAGGTGTGGCTCACCTACATCAGGGTGGGTCTTAGTCCATATTACTGGAGGTCTTACAAAGAGAAGAAGCCAGAAGCCAGAAGTCAGAGAGAGCCACAGGGAGGGGCCAGAAGCAGAAGTCAGTGAAAACGAAAAGAGCAGACACAAAGAGAGAGAAATTTCCATGTGACAGGAGGCAAAGATGCAAGCCAAGCAACCCCAAAGATTGCGGCAAGCCAGCTCTGGAATGCCACAGACTTCCGGGAGAAAGCATCACCTTGCTGATGCCTTGATTTTGGACTTTTGAGAATGAGTCAGTAAATTCCTGCTCATAAGCCAAAACTAGTTTGTGGTATTTGTGGTAGAAGCTCTGGCAAACTAAGACAGTGGTCAAGCTCTAATTGTTAGCAAGTACTTTCTATGCTGAGCAGGATCTGCCTCCCTAATCTTCTCCATTGTTCGTAAGTGGAGCAACACCCCATAGAGACATAAGTTCCTTCCTCTTCTAAAATTCAGGCCTTCTACTATACACAATCACCAAATCTCACAATCTCCCTCCCCCAATGTTTTCCTTCTTCTAACTGATATACTCTTGAAGCTCCTTAATGTTCTTCGTAATTGCCCATATCCATCTCCCTTATCCTGCTTCCTAGAATGCAAGCTCTTTTAGGGCAGAGACCTTGTCTACTTTATTTAACACTTCACCGTTGTATCCCCAGCACCTAACAAGGGGGCTGGCACTTAGAAAAATTTATTGAATAAATATATGTTGAATGACTAAGCCCCTGGTGCCCTCCAAAGAATATTCTGTAATTTGTGATGCCTTGTATCATAATCTCCAGAGGAGATTTGACTAGTGTCTAGTACATCAAGATCATTTCTCCCTTCTGTAGAAGCTTAGAAAACTAATTTTATAACCTAATGCCTCTGTACATACAACTCTGTAAACTAGGAATGAGGAACTTCCTTGCTTTAAAGGGCTATTATTAACTCATTGCAGGAGAATTTTGTAAATATGCATGCAGACTCTAACAATCAGACTGATAAATGACCCTTCCAAGTTTGTGTTACCAGTTCCATGCACACTTTTCCAAGTATCCTGTGGTGACTTAAAAGATGGTAAATGCCCATCTGGCTTAAAGAATTTCAGGAGATTTTAATGACATCAAGATATCTAGCTGAACAGCAAGGGAGCTAGGGCAACAGGCATCTCCATTCTGTCTCTGAAAATAGACAATGTAAAAAAGGTTTACATAGGAAAGAGAAAGCCCAATATTTTACAATTCCCTTCAAGTTTCACCCTACCACCATTATAATTGTGGGCAATGGACATAATGTTTTTGAAATGCCTCCTGAATTGTAATTCTTTATTGGTAAGTTGATTTCTCTCTTTAAACCTCAGTGACCACTGGGGATGAGTTATGACACTGTATTGTGAGGAGAATGTGGGGAAATCCCAATCAGATTGGAAGAAGCAGCAAAATAAAAACCAAAGCTTGCCAGCACTAAGAAATGGCAGGGAGAAGAGAAGCAGTCGCAAGCAGATACCAACTATGCATACCAACCCTTTTCTCCCTGCTCCCCCACCCCCACCCCACATCATGGGTCATATCCTGAGGAGATTATGATTAAAAACTTAGTTATAGGAAACTCCAAAGCCCTGGGATTAGTGCCAGCCCACTTTTCTTAGCAGATCTCCAGCCTTGGGTCCAAGCCAAGTCCCATGGAGCAGGCGCAGTGGCACGGAGGTAGCACTGGGAGAAGGCCACGTGAACCAGAGGCTTAAATGAGAGTGTTTAAAGCAGAGGAGCAGATATCTTGTTAATTGGCAACTCAGTGTCCAGGAGACATGGGCCTCATAAAGAAGACTCAGATCAATTATAGAACAAAAGACACTCCATTTTTCCAGCACGGTTGTATGTGGTTTGAGTAAATTTTTTATCCCACTACTAATCTATGTGGTATGCTGGATAAAGAAAACCATGTCAGGAAAGATGAAAGAAATCAGCCTGTCACTACAACCTTCACCTTTTACCAGGCGATTTTTGTTCCGAAAATTCTCTTCCTAAATTTTCTGTGACTCTCACTGCATTTTGCATCTTAGGTGCTTAGGTCTTTCTCCTCATGTCACTATCAAGTCCATAGATCAGAATGAAGGGAGGGAGCAAAGTGGTCTGGGAGAAAGGTTTATACTGAGTGGCTATGTTTAAAGCAGATAAAGAATCAAAGGCAAAAATTCACTGCAGCCCTTCTCCAGAAGCACCCCTAACCAGTTATTCCCTACCTCTCAAATAGGGGTCCCAGAATTGCACGCTCAGTTCCAACTGAAACCACACTTGATGGTTCGGTGTTGTCTCTGGTTGTAATTTTGGATGAGAGCATACAAAGCTTTCTGACTAAATAGTTTTCATAATTTTCTCCCATATTTACAAGGCTGCATGTGCTGGTGCTGAATAAACAGACACAGGAATGAGTGTCTGAGAGAAAGTACATATTGTAACTGTTTGTTTTGGAAAAGTAATTTCCTCTATGAGTTCATTCCCATCAATTTCATCAATTCACTTAAGCCAGCTAATCCAAATGATTCTGCTTCACATCAAAGCAGAAAGGGGTGTTATTTCAAGTCTCTTCTAGGCTCTCCATATTCCTGTTCTAAAAAACTCAGCTGCAGAGTTAACTCCATTTTCACACTCTCAGTTTGGGATTCATGAGTCTATTGTGTTCCTGAGCTGGATGGAAAGGGAAAAAACCCATGTTCATCCCTTCAAGCTGTCTGTAGTCATTATGTGATGTGATGTCTCACCCAGGTTGTATAACAATATGTTACACGGGGGCTACTAACAGGAAAACAAGTGAAGCTTTTCTGTATGCTGCGAGAATTGGTGAATATTCCCAATCCAAAAAAAAAAAAAGGCAAGGTAGAATTGGAAAATACATGATTCACTTTCTTGACGGATTGATACCCAAAGCAGGTTTCACAGACATACTAATTTTAGCAAATCCATTTTTGGAAATATTTTATTTACAGAAATCATTGCTGCCTCCTTTTAATGTAATGAGATTTCATAAGCCCAAATACAATCCAGTAGAGGAAGAGGGCTTGTAACACTGATTCTAATAAGCCTAACTAAAATCAATAATGCTGCTAGTTTCCTTGAAACCAGCCTGCACTGGCTTACAGAACCATGTTCTGCCCAGAGCACGATATTCGTGGTTTATGTTACATTGGGAAGATTTCCTCCACAGAGGAAGAAAGATAGAAACTTTAAAAAATGAAGAAATGTTATTAAATGTGTCTTTAAGCTTCAAATGACCATAAATTTGTTTGCTTCTCTCTTTTCATCAGTTATTGGTTTCTGTGGTAATAGCTTGATGACACCCTTGTTACAGTTCATATCTCTGTGCCTATTTCTTTGCTAATACTTATAACTGTCTCCTCTTCAGCCATCAAGGTATATCCAATGAGTCAGGGACTGCTTACAAGTATGACTTGAAATCAAGGTTGATGCTTAAATTTCCAGCAGTAGAGATATTCTTTCATATTAAGGCATTGGCTGGTTAAAATGCAAACACCCATGGTAGAGTTAGTGAGGCCTAAAATAGAAGAGTTAAGCTTTGATTATGGAAAATAAAGAGAGAAGCCTGGAAACCCACACTTCACTCAGAAAGAACTGGACAGAGGGCATTAAGCATCCAGGGAGGATAAGTGGGAACTAGGGCAGCTTAGCAGTGACAGGAGAAACAAGCAGAGGGAGAAGAATGCGAGAAGTGGGAAATGAGAAGAAAATTGGTCTTAATCATAACAATACTGAAAACATTCTACCCATCAAGAACCTTTCCAATGCTTTATATCTACTAACTCATTAAAGCCTCACAAAACTGTATGGGGAAGGCATAATTATTGTCCTTATTTTACAAATGAGGCACCAAAGACCAGAGTCACAGTTGTGGTTAAGATCAACTCAACTGGGCTATCCTCTAGGCCTTATCTTTTGCCCTCCCCTCTGAATGCAATTTCTTGACTAGAAGGCTCATTTATTCTTCTAGTGTTAATAGTCACCTCCGTGTTATTGACTTCCAAACCTTTATCTCTCTTCCTGATACAAGCTTCAGAGGCTCTGCTGAAAGAAACAATAAAATAGAGAACTTTTGCTGTCAAGTCCATATTCCTGATAAGATTTATAGGCCATAGAGATTAGGTTTAAATAAAACTGTATTAAACAAGTCATAACGGGGGCTTTGTGGCTTGATGGGCAATGTGTTGGGGATGATTGACAAATATGACGGCTGATTGTTTGGATAGATCCCTCAAACCTTGCATCTTAGTTAAAACTACCTAAAAAGACACACCCTGCATTGCCCCGAAGGCTGACTCTGAATTACTGTCCAACTGCATAGAGTTCCTCAAAGCACACAGCCCTTAGCAACCACCCCCAATTTTTAAGGTCCTTAATTTGCCTCTGATGCTTTCGGGGAGAATAGGACTCAGTCACAATCCCACCAAGTGGTATAGCTCCAGGAATCTAAGAAACCTCATGTTCATAAAACCTGAGTACAACCTTTCCATTGGAGTTATTAATCTGCTCCCTTTGAACCCATTCACCTGCCAAGGGCCAGCTCACATCTTATTTCTGTCTGTGCACAGCAACTCCCATGGAGTTTATTTTTTGATGCATATTAGCACATTAAAATTGTTAGACAACCTTTTATATGCACCAAACATGTTTCTCCAAATAAGCTCTGCAATGAAAAGCATGACATCTTACATGTTTTGGAACAGCTAGAATGTTTTTCCATTGGAGGTGCTCAAAAACTGTTTGTGGATTAATTGGCTGATTAAGGAGAGTGAGACCAGGATCCTGAAACAGCAGAGTGAGCTCACTGATTATGACGATCTCCATCTATGTTGATATTAACACAGGGTTAAATATATAAGAAAAGCTCTCTGGGTCCTGGACATTTCTCATAGTTTATTCTGGTTCAAATTCAATTAAACTTAACGCAAGGAAGAGCCAGAGAGACAGAAAGTACGATGCCAAATAGCCTAAGGGTGCTCCTTTTTAATTTAATTTTTAAGCCTAAAATCAAATCATCTGATGCTGATTAAGTGCCTACTATGAGCAAAGAAGTGTGCACAAATAAATAGATATCCGAGAGGGTTGTCTTCTATTAACCAAAACACCTTCCAGAGCAGAGGATTGGACATAAAGACAGAAAAATGGGCACTATGTTCCATATATGCCTCAAAATCCTGGAACAGATTATTTAAACTCTCTGAATGTAATTGTTTGGTTGGTTGGTTTTTTCTCCTTCTCCTTCTCCTTCTCCTTCTCCTTCTTCTTCTTTTCACATTGTACTTGAGCCTGAGAGGTAAAAGCAACTGGAGCCATCTTGCTTTCATGCGGAGCCTAAGAATTAAGCCAGCTCTGGAGCTCAAAGGGTAAAAGAGTTAAATTTGACACACCAGACTTATTGAGCCTTTGCTATCTGCAAGAGCCTGTGCTAGAGCCCGTGTTGTGTGACAATGTGAACTGTGAACCCTGGCACTGTGGCAGCCATTTTATGTTAACAAAGACACAAGCCGAGGATAAACCCAGTGTGCTGTGAGGATGGCAGAGCAGAAAGATGGCAAGTGCTCAGTTCTTGATGACATCATAAGGCTCTGGAACAACTCAAGAACCAAACTTCTTGTTGTATAACATAATATTTCCCTTTGTATTTAAAGCATTTAGATTTGCCTAATCCATGGCTTAACATTAGCCCAGAATGCAGAAAAGAAAAAAAATCTCCTGTATTGAATATTTCTCTTCCTCTGCTTTTACTGTTAAAAGATTAAATATTTAGAAGATGCAAATATATATAACCCGAATTTTTTAAAATGGGATGTAATAATAATTATATATTTCACAGAGGAGTGGATGAGAATTTTGAGATATAAATCTCAAAACGTTACAGAAATATTTCTTTTACTACCTTCCTTGTCACACCATCAGACGTCTTTCCTTCCCTTTCTTCCCAACCAACACTCCTTCATTCAGATCTGCCTTTCGTCAGTGCCTGGGTATCAGTAAGGCGGCACCACAGCGCTTCCCAAGGAGGGATGCGAGAAAGCTAAGTGCTGTCAGTTACATTGGCTAGTGAGGAATATGCAGGTTAGCTGCTTCTTTCACAATTTTGGACCCCTGTAGCTATTCACCCTGTTTATGTAACAGATGCCTAAAAAAAAGAGACGTCAGCTTTGAAAGGAGAAACCCTTACTAAACAACTCTGAAGCGGGAACTATAATGAAAGCCAAAAATAACAAAGTTCTCTTCTCTGTGACAAGAAAGGGGTATTAAAAATTCAGTCAACCTGAAGCAATCAATTCAAAATGGCATAAATCTTCCTTAACACTTTGCCATATTTCTGAATGTATTTTTTTCTATACTCACCCAGATATGATTGTGATGGAAAGCAAAATGGACGTTATTTCTAAACCAATGATAATAAAATATCGGTAACATTCAAAACTCTGATTAAACTGTGCTACATACTATATTTTCAGTGGAAGCCACTGTTGTATAGTAAAATATCAATTATTTCAATGATAAGCAGTTTATGGTCTTTTAAAAAAAATAATCATCACAGATATCTTAAGATATCTGATATCTTAAGATATCTGGAAAACGGTGAGAATCTCAAAGATACAATGTTAAACACATGTGAATATATATACACACAGAGCTATAAAAATATATTAATTTCATATCAAATGCCCATAAATTTTCTTTTCAATAAGACTACACTTAGAATTCATATTTATTATATTCAATAATAATGATTTAGATCACTAATGTATAAAAATATTGCAAGGAACTCTTTTTTGTCAGTGACCTGGCAATATTTGCTATTTGGTTTTATTGGTAAGTTTAAGATAAATAAAGTTCCATTGCGTCTCCATTTTCCATCTTCTGACCCAGGGTGATGAAAAGGCCCTTAGTCCTCTGATTAAACTTTGAAAACGATATTTTGGTAATATGTTTGAAATATTTGTCACTCTCCAAGGAAGTATACGCCAGCAACACTTAGCAGACTGCCAAATTAATGTTAATAACTCTCTAAATATGTAAAGAGATGGTTATTTAAAATTTTTGAATTGCATTTGTGAAATCAAAGTTTGTTCAACATTGTGTCTATTCCATAAAAAGTACCTATTGGGCAGCAGAGACATGATTCTTAAAAGTTCTGAAGTGCCTTTCCCAAGCCATTCAAAAACCTCAGTGTTTAGGATTATCATCTTTTTGCTTTGGAATCCTGCTTAAATGAGCCGAAATGTCAGTGTGAGAAAAGTCAGGAAATTTCATTTTACTCAGAAGTGTGAATAGGTCTGTGTGGATTTGTTTCAATAGACCCATTCTGGACACTGAGACAGAGGGTTGAACTGGATATTGATATTTTCATTGAAGCTATAGGAATTGGAAAATGTTCACTGGGATGAAGAAAAATTATTATATCACACACACACACACACACACACACACACCTGGCACTTCTCATTACTGTGGCTTGTGATGTATTGAAAATACGGTTTTTCATTATGGGAAATACCATGATGTGTTGACTGGTGTGCACTGGCTACTAGTGCCCTCTGCTGGACAGAATGAACATCTCCAGTACCTTCAGGGCTATGGTGGAGCTACAAGTTCCCCTCGTTACAAGCAATAAGGATGGATCGATATTTCTTCCATTTCAGATGCTATTGTTGTAGAACACGCAACACACAGCATCACCCCAAGGAAGAAAACTATCTTTCCAAACTGAAGACAAGATTCAGAGGCTCGTCCCTACTATGGGATTCTATTAGGAGTAACAGTTTGCAAGGAGCCTAATCTGCTATGGTTCCCTTTATACTTACCCTTCCTGCCTTCTTTCCTCCTTTCAACAAGTTATATAATTAAATTCCTTACACTTAAGTTCATTCCATGGGAACTCTTCCCTATCCGTATTCCTTTTTCTTCCCCTCTCTATCTTGGACATGTAATCGAAAACATTTCTTTTAAAAACTATATATGTAATAGCTGAAAATACAGCGATATAGTGTCATTTCAAATCTAGGCAGCAGCCATGACATCGCTCGCCTCAAAAGGCTCCAGTTTATCATAAATGATCAGTGACAGAGAGTGAAAAGTCAAAGCTGGAGAATCATTAAAGCCCTCCTCCTGTTGTCGAATGCTCTAAGGCCAGTTCGGACCAGCAGTCCAGCAGTAGGAAACACAGTGGTGCCGGTATGCAAGGGCTCATGTGAGCAGTTCCCCGGTATTCACACCCCCTGAGTTTGATTGTTGAATGGAAGGTTCAAACGTATTTCCTCAACTCAAAGCAAAGCTAACCTGAAAACATAAATTGGCCCATTTAGGCTTCAACTTGACGCAAATGTACAAAAAAAGGGGGGGGGGGGTTCACAAACTTCAGGGAACCTGATTCAACCTTTTGGTTTTTTAAGAAGCCCAGAGGAAAGGGCCTTTATAGTTTTCAAAGCCCTGCACATTGCCTTGTCAATGGAAGTGTGCTGTTAATAAAAGCCCATCTCCCCACGACAGGGACACCAACCTACTGTGCCTCAGAAGTCCCCAAATGTTCTGGCGTAGTACCAACCTTTCCTGTGGGCTGAATTTAAACTCTCTCCAGTTAAACTATGATGAGCAGAGTACCAGCTACTTCAGTTAGACAAATAGCCAATGCTGGAAACAATATTAAAAGAAACTCCAATGATGTGTATAGCCATAGACATTGAAATTATGATAGTATCCTGCCATTCCCCCAATGTGCAATAATCATTTCAAAAACTTACAGCCAGGATGCTAAAATATTTCATATGCACTTTGTCCTTTTCTTGGATACATTTCAAAATGTTTGAAAAATGTCATAAAGTCCTGCAATATCTACTAGCTGGTCTTATAAGTGTCAGCACCTTCGATGTCATTTGCCTTCTATAAATATCTAACATGCATGAAGTTTCTCAACCATCACTTACTTTGTTCCTGGGGCTTTGTTTCCCCTCTGTGTAGGAACAGAATTTTTAAAATGTGTATTGTGTAGGCAATCCTATACCATTGTTCTATTTCTCATCCTTGGATCCCTTTTTGTCTTTTGTCATATCCAATACTGCCTTAATATGCAGAAATCAGACAAAAATGTCAAAAAAGAAGAAAGCACCAGCAGAGTTTTACTATAAATTGAAATATTTCATATCTATAGTAAAAGAAAACTTTAATTTAAAAAAGCGCTAGAAATGGTTCAGTCAGTGTGAAAATGAAGATGTCATGACTAAATAAGAATTTGCAGTCCCTTGGCTGTCAATAATTAATAGATTATTTACACTGGCACACTCACATTTCCCGGCCTTCAAGATTCCATTTACACTTTGATCCTTTGCTCAGCAGCAAATTTAACATCATTGTGACCTTCTTCTGCCCAACACCATGCACCCATCAAACAGGGAGAGAGCATCATCTGATATGTGCATTTATTAAGGCAGCAAGCTCCAAATATTGGAAAAATGACAAATGCCAGTGTTTCCTATAATAAACTGGAAGAGAAACAGATTGTTCTCAAGGAAAAATCAATTAGCAAGCCCTCTCTACAATGCCTTTCTTAGGAGCCAAGACATTTGCATCCTATGGTGAAGTATAGCTCTTAAAAGATTGTTTCTGATTAAAATCCTGCAGAATTGATAGCAAGTTCACAATAGTTATATAATGGTCCTAGTCATACACAAGAAATCCTAATAAAGATTCACAGTGTCTTTCTTAATTACATTGCAAACAATAGTTTAAAATAATTGAAGTATCATTAACATCATGGTCCTAGAAAACCCTGGATTATGTTTAAAATTACACATTTGTTGAAGAATATATTTTAAAAAGAAAATGGGGATGTCTAACAAAATTAGGTTCCAAAAAAAGCATATTATAAAAGTCCACAAGTCGTATGAATGGGTAAAAAAAAAATCAGCATGAAACCATTGAATCTTAAAAATGCGTAGTAATCAATGCGATAATATATGTTGGCGATGCACAAGACTGTTAGTGTGGAAAATAATTTTGAAGCTGATTTGCCCTTTGATGTTGATTCAGATTTGCATATTAAAAGATTGTGAACTAGCCCAAAATGATGTGGAGCTCCAATATGCAGTAAAGATAAAAAGAACAGTGAAAAATACACACTGTAGCTGCTATGTAAACAAGATGTCAAGTATTATTTGTGGGTTTCCTTACTAGAAAATGGTCGCACAGATAATGTGTCAATATTTGCATTAATGATAGTGCTATCAATAATGAAACTGTGGGATGAAGCTCTTGGTGCCACATTTCAGCCTGGAATGTGTGGCTGTGTGGCTAGAGAGGGGTTTATTTTACCTCTGCAAAAACAAAGGCTTCAATATTATAAATATGTTACAGGTATCTGTCTTCCTTGTGAGTAAGCAAATATCAAAGTTCCTTCCTGTGACCTCCTTTTAGGCCATTTTCACTCTGACGCACAGAAGGAACAACGTTGGATTTTTTGTTTGTTTGTTTTTTTAAGGTTGTATGAGACAGAAGTGAAACCTACGCTGCTTTTATGTCGTTTTAGAAATTCTAAGCTATTTTCAACTGCTCCCCATTAAGACTAATCAGCAGGCTAAAGCTGCTTTCAATTCCCTTGAAAGGCTCTATAGAGAGCCTGCCTTTTCCTCAGCCAGTGTAGACTTGGTTACTACCTCACTTTTTAGCATCTAATCAACAGTTAGGATAATAATAATATCTAGAATTTACCACAGTGCAAATATTTTATATCTGTTATTGTTAAATCATGACAACATAGATATTGAAAGGTGTTCTCTGACCCACTTCCCACCTAGAGGTTCACTCTCACTTGATATGATCCTAAAGAGCTGAAAATATATTTTACCTAGGAAATGAAGGGTTAGAAATAGGTCATCTCTAAGGCCCTCTTCAATGCTATTGTTTTAATTCTATGACTCTTCATTTGTAAACTTCCAAACAAAATGCCTTCATAAAGAACTTTGAGAAACACATTTGGGTATTTTAACAGATTGCACTATGAGAAAGTTATTCCGTTGAACTATCTTCCATTCATCCTCTATCCCCAGTCCAGAATTAAAGAAATGTCTTAAGTCACTCTATTATTTACAAAGCCAGAAGTGGCTATCTAGAACATTCCAGACAAAGAAAGCCTTTTCTTCCAACTGGGTGGAATCATGAGACTACTACCGGATCTTCTTTATTTTTCTCTCCAAAGCCTGCATTTACTTGTTCTTTTCTCATCATGACTATTACTCACAGAGGGAAGAAGAGCAGGGCAGGTTTTTCCAGTCCAGGCTTCTTTTTTTCTGCCGAAATTACATAGCTTTATTTATTGTGGTTGATACTCAGTATTCCAGCAGATTACATTCTTCAAGCAATACCACGGCATAGCAATTTCCTTTGCAAAGTTCCTTGGCAGGAAACACCACCATGTGCTAACTTAGTCCCAGAAATAACTGCATATTGGGCCATAGCAAAGATTCTACACAATATACCTTAACTGTGCTTTAAGAAATGGTGATGCCAAGGAAATCACAAAGTATGAATGAAATTTTGAAGCTTAGGATAACTTTCTACAGCAAGTTTCCATCCATATGGCAGTAATCTTGGTAGGGAAATTACCACTGCATTTTTAAAAAGACTTCAACTGCTATCTCCCTGGAAGATTTTCTTTGCCTTGGAGGCAGAAAGATGAATGGCTAGTAATATTCTTTCTTATTAACCTGTTTCACAACACAAAATTATCTTTTTATCCCTGATCTATGTATTATACAGGATTCTACCCTAATGCAAGAAACCCTTAGTGTTTCAAGATGACTGGAGATAAATAGAATAAAATATTACATAAAGTTGATTTATTACCAGGCACCCCTACAATATTTAGACAACTAAAATAAACTTAAGAAGCATTCCATTTGTGACATGGGCCAACAGAAAGGTAAGGAGTTTCCACCAGAAGTGAATTCTCAGCTTGAGCTTTGACCTCTGAAGAAATGAGATTTGTAATGTAAATGCTAATAGAGCCTTATCCGTGGCAGCTTGAACACACTGCTATAAAAACACAGAATAACAACCATCTTTCGGCTTCTCCGGTTTAGTTTTAATTACTGCAGAACAGCCTTCTCCTGCTTCTCTAGTCCTGCCTCTGTCAACACTCCATTCCGAATCTGGATTTTCTGAAGCTTATGCATTTGCAGTGTAAGCTCACTCTTTAATAAGCCTTTGTTTTGTGAGATTTTTTAAATCTCTCTTTTCAGCTGGATGAATGTAATTCCTTCCTACCGTTTCCCATTTACTTTTTCGTTAAATTCAGCCTAGAGAAATAGATTATCGGTGCATTCAAAACACTAAGTTAATAAATTGCAGTTAGAAAAATGACTAAGGAAGCACATATCCTTATCTTGGGACAACCCAATTTTGGAATTGGTGTTATGGGAGTGTCTGAGAAGCCTACATTCTCTGCATTTGAACAACAATGGGTGCATACTATTATTTTCAAGAGTTCACTTTTCTCCCTGCAAAGTCCTTTTCCCTAATCCTTTCAAGTCTCCTCCGTACTCTTTCTTTTCAACTTCCTTCATAGGTTTTTCTCTTTGTAATCTCACCAGTCGTTCTCAAAGTGTGGGATGCAGAAGTTTGGGGGTCACCGAGAGTCTTTCAGGGCATATGCTAAGTCAAAACTATTTTCATAATAATACTAAGACATTATTTGTCATTTCCACTGTATTGACATTTACATTGATGATGCAAAAGCAATGGTGGGTAAAACTTCTGACATCTTAGTACAAATCAAGGCAGTGGTAACCAAATATACAGTGTAGTCATTGGATTTTTTGCTGCCACACACTTATAGTAAAAAAAATGTAATCCAGTTTCACTAAAGAATGTCCTTGATGAAACAGTAAAAAGTATTAATTTTATTCACAATAGACCAAGATTTCAGGGGGTCTGTGAGCTTGAATTGAAAAAAAAATCAACTTATTATCTTTATTTTCTCTGACCTCCAATGCTGAGTGTTATAAAACTATCTGCTGCTACATTCTGAGAAGGAGTCCGTGGTTTCACCCGACTGGCAAAGGGGTCCATGGAACAAAAAAGGTTAAGAACCCTTGCCCTAGACTCTTGAGTACAGTCTTAAACTTTCTAGATGACCAAATGGAAGTATGCATTAAACACTTCTACTGCATATAGGTGTACAAGCCTTGCTTCAAGGAAAAGCACTTGTGAGATTGTTCAAGTTGTGAGCTGAACAAGGCACTTTTTCTGTGGAATGTCAAATTTACTTGAAAGAACAACTGACAAATTATGATTAATCAATCTTGCATATTTGGAGGACATCTTCTCAAAAACAAATCAAGTGAGCCCATCACTTTAAGGAAATCAACTGACAATGTTTGTTGCCATTGATACAATTAAAGATAGCAAGTGAAAATTGGAATTTTGAAAAACTCGGATCCACAACCATGAACTTGACAGCTTCCCAATACTTAAAGGCTTTTGGATGAGATTGGTGGAGATATAAATGAATGCAATTTTTTGATATTGTATAATGAAATGTGTCAACACTTCGAAAATCTGCATAATTTAGTGCACTTGTATTTGCAAATGACCATTGCACAATGCTACAAAAATCAAGCAAGGGCAGAAGATTTTAATGTAACAGAGCACAAAAAGTTCATTGATAATGATTTCAGATTTGACATTGCAAGTAACCTTTAAGAAACAACTATTTGTCAAGTTTTGGTGTAGTGTCAAAGAAGAATATTCACAATGATCTGAAAAGGTTATTAAAATACTTCTCCATTTTCCCTTACATATCTGTGTGAGAACAGATATTCTTCATATGTTTCAACCAACATAGCATATACCAACAGACTGTAAGCAGAAGCAGACTTGAGAATCCAGCTCTCTTCTATTGAACCAGACATTAAAGAGATTTACAAATATCTGTAATAATACCACTCCTCTTACTATTTTTTTGGAAAATGTAGTCATGTTTTATAACCATATTTATATTAGCATGTAATAAGGTTTGTTATGGTAAGTTTTGAATTGATAAATATTTTTAAGAATTTCAATTTAATTTTTAACAGATTAAATGTAGATTGAGATAACCCCCTTTAAAAATTTGGGGGGTCCACAATAATTTTTAAAAGTGTAAAAGGAGAGGGAAGTGGATGTAGCTCAAGTGGTTGAGTACCTGCTTCCCATGTATGAAGTCCTGGGTTCAATCGCTGGTACTTCCTAAAAACAAAAACAAAAAAACAAAATCCAGCTCTCACTGGGGAGCAGATGTAACTAAGTGGTTGGTTGTTGAATGTCTGTTTACCATGTGTGAGGTCCTGGGTTCAATCCCTGGTATCTCCTAAAAAAAAAATTGTAAAAGTGGCCTTCAACCAAACAATCAGAGAACAACTGATCTGCACCAACTCACTGCCATTGTATATTGAACTGCTTATTGCTAATGAAGACTCGTGGAACTCATCTTCCTTTAGACCAGAGTCCTTAACCCCTTAACCTGAATATGTTTTAGAGAGTTCACAAACACCCTGAAATTTGGCAGAATTTCACATAACTGTATTTTTTCTGGAATGAGGGATTTCATCAGATTCTCTATAAACCACCAGAAAACACAGCTTTTTGTTGAAGTCAGGGCACTTGCCTTCTCCAAACTCTCTATAAACACTGTGGCACCCAGGGTCACTGGCACAGAAGTCACTGGTCCCCTGATGTTGGGAAAGAGCAACTTAATTCAACCAAATTAAATAGTAAACTGATTACTTGTTCTCACTCTGTGCAGAAGCCCATAGCAGGAGCTTGAGGGTAAGGAAAGGACAAGATAAATAGGAAACATTTCCAATCACAGGCTTGTCGTCTTTTAGCTTTCCTTCACTCTGCTACCCCCATTCCTCAAGACAGGTTAGATGCCCTTCCTCTTGCTTCTAATCCCCTTTCCACATGCCCATCTCCGTACTTCCCACAGTGCAGTACAATTTCATATGCTTCAGCCAAAATAACATATCTCAAGAGATAGAAAGCAGGAGCAGTCTTGAGAATTCAGTTGTCTCTATTGAGCCAGAAATTGAAGAGATTGACAAAATATAAAATAACATCACAATTCTCACTCCCCTGCTATACTGTGAGCCCCTTAAGAGCAGGAACTATGCTGGCTGGTCTTTGCTTCCGCCATACCTGGCTTAGTGCCTGAGACCTAAGAAATGCTCAATTATTATAATTTTTAATGCAGTGAGTTTATACTCTGAAAGAAGGAAGTTGACATAAACCTAAATACTATTATAGAAATAGATGCATGATGGCACAGTGGGTAAGAGCACAGTGCCTGAATCCAGAATGTCTCGATTAAAAGCCTAGGTTCTGTCATTTAATAACTGAGTGACCTGGGCAAACTACTCGTCCTCCCTGAAGTTCAGTTTCCTCATCTGTAAAATAGGATTAGTAACAGTGTCTACTTTATAGCATTTTTATGAGATTAAAAGACAGTTTTGGGAGTCCAAGATGGCAGAGTAGGGAACAGCAGGCTACACTCTTCCTCCAGAAACTGCAGGAAGGTGGGACGGTTTAGTTGGTAGAAGGAAAGTCACAGGACCACAGGGGCAATCGGAGAGGGCAGCTAAAGAGGTGGCACCCAGTTGGTTGGGGGAGATGGAAGCTGTGAGAGATAGGGTAGGCAAGCCAGCACCCAGCCGGCTCAGAGGGAGAGGGAAGCCAGGGAAATGATTTGGCTGGAAGACCAGTGCTCAGCCGGCTCCAAGAATGAGAAAAACCACTGGGCGACCAGGGGTGCATCCTGGTGCCCGGCAGGTTCTCAAGGTGGGGGAGCTGCCGGGCAAACAGTTGCAGGGATCGTCACCCAACCGGCTCAGGGGGAAAGAGGGGTAGAGGGAAGAGGGAGGTAGAGCTAGTGGACTAGATCTCAAAAAGGAGATGCTGAAGGGGCTCCAGGGAGAGAAGAGGAGGGAGCTGGTCAGGCAGGCTGTCACACACACACACCCTGGGAGACAGAGGAACAGGATCAATGAGGGGGTGGGCTGACAGGCGCCCTACAGCCCTGGTGAGAGGGGAGAGAGGGGAGCCAGGAGAGGCAGCAGCGAGATGTCAGATGCCCAACTGACCGGAGGGAGAGGGGCAGGGAGAGGCAGCCTGGGAGCCATCAGAAGCCCATCCCATCTGAGTAAGATTGGGGCAGGGAGAGGCAGCTAGCAAGCTGCCAGGTACCCAATCAGCCCAGAAGAGAAGGAAGCCAGAGAGCCATCCAGTGGCTTGTCAGGCACCCACCAGGCGCCCTGGGGGAGAGGAAGCTGTGGGACCTGCAGCCTCATGACAGGGATTATAGACTGAAATTTTCTTTTAGATTTTTTTTTTTTTGTATTCTTTATTATTTTCTCTACATCCAGGTACCTTACATATGGAGGGTAGACCACAGGGTGATTGATTGGTGAGCACTGGCAACTTGAAATGGTTGCTAGTGACCTGAGAGGGAGGACTGTTTTTTTTCTGTTTGTTTTCTCTTTGCTTCTTTTTTTTTCTTTCTTTTTTTGTTTTCTGTCTCCTTATTTTTCTAATTTCTTTTCTTTCTTTTATTTTTACCTCTTCCATTGCTTTTCTTTCATTCCACCTTCTCTTGTTTGGTCTTCATTTTCTTTCTTCTCATCCTTCCGGTCTTTCATTTTATTTTTTCCTGTTTATTTTTTTATCTTCCACCTTTTTTATTCTTATTCCTTTTTATTTTATATGATTTTTTTCACTCTCATAACTTATTTTTTTCCTGGCTTTTTTTATGATTCCTTTACCATCTTTTTAAAAAAAATTTTCTTTTTCTCTTCTTTCTTTCCTTTTTTATGGTTTTAATATTTTTTCAGGGGAATATGGACAACTACAAGGATATACAATAAGTGGAACCAAGTGTCAAAGAAGACCCTTAACACAAAACAAAATTAAATAATCCCCGTAAAAATTACAACAGCATTTTTATAGAACTAAAAGCCAACTATGAAATTTATTTGGAAGAGCAAGGGGCCCTGAATAGCCAAAACATAATGAAAAAGAAAAACAAAATTGGAGGAATCACACGATCTGACTTAAAAGCATACTATAAAGCTACTGTGGTCAAAATTGCATGATATTGGCACAAGGATAGACATAGTGACCAAAGGAACTGAATTGAGAGTTCTGCTATCGATCCGTGCATATATGGCCAACGGATATTCGACAAAGCCACCAAGCCCACTCAACTGAGAAAGAATAGCCCCTTCAACAATGGTGCTGGGAGAACTGGATATACATATCCAAAAGAATGAAAGAGGATCACCATCTCATGCCCTTCACAAAAATCAACTCGATATGGATCAAAGACCTAAATATAAGAGTCAAGACCATAAAGCTCGTAGAAGATAATATAGGGAAGCATTGCCGAGATCTTGCAGTAGGAAACGAGTTCATAAATTTTACACCCAAAGGAAAGCAACAAAAGAAAAAAATAGATAAATAGGACCTCCTCAAAATTAAAAATTTTGTGCTTCAAAGGAGTTTGTTAAAAAAGCAAAAAAGCAGCCTACTCAATGGGAGAAAATATTTGGTAACCATTTATCCAATAAGGGCCTAATATCCAGCATATATAAAGAAA
>JAQZBX010033629.1:0-25317 GCA_029593785.1 Cabassous unicinctus
TTGCTTTTCTTTCTGTTCCTCACCCTGAATCATTTCAATTGTCTTATTTTCTGGCGTTCACTAATTCTTTTTTTCTGGCAGCTCTCATTTGCTGTTGAAACTCTCTAGGGAATTTTTCAATTCAGTTATTGGGGTTTTCAATGACTGCATTTCTGATTGGTTCCTTTCTCAAATTTCTTCTCTTTATTGAGATTCTTGTTTATTCATTGTGTTCCTGATACCCTTTAGATCTTTCTCTGTTTTCTTTTATCTCCTTGAACGTATTGAGGATCATTTTTTAAAAATCTTTGTCCAGCATGTCCAAAGTCTGATCTTCTTTATTGATGGTCTCTGCATTTTTATCTTGTTCCTTTGAATGTGTCATCATTTCCACTTTCTTTGATTGTATTTTAATCTTTTGTTATACACTGTACATTTTAACATTTTAAAGTGTTAACTCTAGGATTTAGTTCTAAGCTGTCTGTTCCTTTAATTTGTATCAACATCAGTATAAAAGACAACAGAATAATAGGAGTCCCCCATCAAAAGATGGTAGACCTATAAAAATATGTCACCAGGGCCAAGAAAGGGAATTAGACCCATCAGGTAGGGGGCCAATAACTAATTTTTCAAGTGTTGCATGTGTTCTTGCATATGATTTAGAACTTGTGAAATATTATACACAACATTGAACATTAATGAGGGCACAGGTCCCACCTTGTAACACAAGTTTATCTAAAGCCATCCTATTTTGTAAAACTACCTTTTGTAGTTGGATAGTTTTTTGTTTAGTAAGGAAATTGCTACTTTTGAGTCATTAAGGGCTTGTGTGATTGGCTAAAGCCATTATGTGTTTTTCAGTGACAATTGCAGTTCCACCTGGCACAATAATGGTCAATGGGTAGCAGCACCAGGGGGCATGCTTTACTCTATAGGTGGCCTTGATAGTAAAATTACACAACTCAGGGGGTAACCACCCCATATCACAGATTCCCTCTTGTCGTTCCATGCAGAGTGGGGCAATGTGATGTAGGGTGACAGACTCAGCCATTAACCATCCTAAGCCATTATATCAAGCATATCCTAATGAAGGCCTAGACTTATTCACCTGTTCCCTTACAAGGGAAAATTTTAATTACGAGTCTCATTGAAAGAGGGCAGCTGAAACTCAGTCTTAAATGAGAAGGTCTTATTCCAAACTTGTCAGTGGATCATATTCTGCCATGACAGCAAGGTGTTCTACGCGTCCAATTTGCAGAAGTTATGGTCTCAGGAAGTTCAGCACCTGAGGATAGTAAGTCTGTGCAAAACCAACATTGGTTTCAATTGTGGGCATGGTTACTGCCAAAGCCCACTGTAGAAAGGTATTGGCTAGGGTGCTACAGGCAAGAAGAAAGATGTTTATGGGACACAATAAGGAGCAGATTGTGCTGGTCTAACAGTATACAAGCAACATTAATTAGTAGATAAAGTACCAGGTAGGAGAGTCCTCTTTGGAGGCTTCCAATACCATACATTTCCTCTTCTAAATTCTCTGAGTTTTCTACAGTGACCTCAAAAACTAGTTTAGGCATAAGGAGAGTCAACATAGACACACATAGGGCCCCAGCTATTTGCTGTCCTGATTGGTTGCCTTTCTACCTTCAACTGTTAGCTTTCAGGGAACCAATGGGGAGACCTTTCTGTTTGGAATTATCCAGGACTTCTTTTGAGTCCAGGACTTTCAAACTGGACCTCATGACCAGGGTCTTTGGTGGGCTTTATTCTGACCAGACCTTCCGTGTTTCCTATACTAACCTGCCTCAAGTACCCCCTCAGAGAGTTTACACCCTTATACTTAAGGGGGAACTGAAATGGTCATTCTTCTGTAGCTGCTTCCTGTTGGTTAAGGACAGTAGTCCCTGCCAGACAGGGTATGAGACTCTCTGGCTACTTTATTGCGGTTGAGGGAAGGTGGGTCTGGCACCATGGCTGGAAATAGATGAATCCCCACATGACTAATACCTTGTTCTGGAAGGCATTGATTTTGGAAGAAATAAATTTAGAATATTGAAGAGACATGGTCCTACTAAAAGTATAAAGAAAATGGTGGTAAGAGGCCCCTAAAAGGGGGCCAGACATGACATACTGGACCATGGGAATGAGAAAGTCCAGGTGTCTCCAGGAGCTGCATCCTCCCAAAACTGATGGTCTTGATCTTTTACGTCTCAAATGCTGTCTAGGAAACTGCCACCCCCAGTTTCCACAGTGGTGGTTATGCCTCAGACAACTAGGAGAGGTATGAGGAGAAGCACTGCCCTAGACATAAACTCACAAAGACAATATAGGCAAAAATAATATAAGCATATAGCAAGCAAAATAAAGACAATACTTAAGAGAGCCATTCTTTTATCTTATAGGCAAATTCATTAATTAGAAAATGAAGTTTACAAAGACTTTTAACATGTTCGATATCCTTCTGCATGTGATCTAGAATAGAAGAGATAGTATATATTCATCAGGTATATAGGCATAGCACTTAATACTAATAAATGCAGTAATCAATGCACAAGTTCCTCTTTGAGCTGCAGTTAATAGATCTAAGTGCGAGGTTTGCAATACCATACATGTTGTCTTTCCATGGAAGCAGGCCATAATGCAAATTTTATATGTTTAGTTTCAACTCACATTACTCTGGTAATTATTGCTCTACTTGATATATCCTTCACACAACCAGCATTCAGCAGCACCATTGGTCCTTGGAGGAAGCTCCAGTGTTTCATTGGCCTGGTGCATAGTACCCTTTGGCACTATGAAACAGAGCCAGTTTGATGGCAATGTCCATTGTAAATCTGGCCATATCGAGCCATTGCCAGCTGCCACAGGAGTCTGAAACTGCAACATACTTTCCATCCATTTCAGGAGCATGTCCAGAGATGTGGTAGATCCTTTTTATTATTTTAGGGGTTGTAGTGACCAACCTAGCCAACAACTCAAATGGAGAGACACCATGCATGCAACTGGCGGCCTGGTTTAAATGCACAAGAGAATATAACAATATTGAAGTCTGTCTCTTTTAATTTTTATACACTTTCTAAATATTTCCAGGGCAATTTATAACATATTAAATGAAATTAACTATTTTTAGTACTTTACTTTTTACTTATATGCCTTTGCCATGATTATGTTAATTAACAGGTATTTTACTTTAGAACAGGTATTTTGCTTTAAGAAAAACTACTTTTGCCATTATTTTATGAAAACCTAAAATTCTTAATGGAATCAAGATTATTTACCCCTACCACCACTTTATTATGCAGCTTGAGGTAGCCTCTGACAGGTTTCCCTGTTGTGAAGTTACTTTTTGTTATCAACATCAATTTAGGTTTCTATTTAATAATGCCTTCCTGGAATTAGCCATTTAAATATTTCAGTTTAGAAAATGCTTTTGCAAACTTCCTATAACCAACCATAGCCACATAGAGTATACTTACTTCATCTCAACACAAGTTTCACTTTTACAAAGCACATTCCCTTATTAATGCCACCTTCTACTGCTGTCTATATTCATTCAAGCCTTGTTTTACATATTTCCACCCTGATTTTATGAAAACCAGCCATCTTATCTTAGGACAAAACATATTCCCTTAAACAAACTTATCATACTTTAGTCAGGATCAACTATGAATTCACTTCCATAAACCTTTTACTTCTTTCTATATCCATTTAAGTTTATATCCCTCATACTCTTCTGTGAAGAAAAAAAGCTATTCGTTTCAATTTAGGACAGAGCTATATTTTCTTCTTTAACTTAAGCTCATTAAACATGAACTTATAATTTTCATCATGTTAAAGATTTAATACATATAACACTAATTTATTTAATTGGCATCCTAAAATTCTAGGGTGATTACACCCAAACAAAATAAAATTAGAACCATTAAAGTTTATGCAAAAAGTGTTCTTTTTCTCTTCCTCCACAGGAGGCTTTTTTCTTTTCTTTAATAATATTCTAAAATTATGATAAATTTAAAGCATACTGACTGCTAAGTTCTGGAATAATTATAATTGTTTAATTTATTTAATCATAATTTAGACAAATCTTTCCGTAGCTTTTAAGGACTTTTTCTTTACCTACTGAAATTTAGTAACCGGATTATTAATTACTCTCATTTTAAGGCTGTTAAAAGTTTTAAACTGGGGAATTGCAGGACAAACTATGATTCAGATGCAAATTGAGAGTTAGACACAAAAACACAACTCACTCATGTTATCTTATAACTTTCATTCTCTTACAAAATAAGTTTAACCATAAAATAACATTATATTTAAAAGGTCTCTTTGAAGGCTATTTCTGATTATTCTCAGAAATCTTCACTGTGACTACACTGTTTTGTACATGAATTTAATTCATTTTAGTTATTGGCTTTTAACCAAATTGTTCCCAATGCTTTAAAATAGAATCTACATCATTTTCCTTTACTTCAGAGCTTTGCTTATTTCCCATTTTGACTTTAACAGACCTCAGATGAGCAACACTAATTCTAGTATATACTCACTGAGGTCATTGAAGTCTCAGGGAAGACTGCTTCCAGGATTCCTGATGATCGGGGTGGGAGGTCTCCCACTCCCCAGTCCTCGGAGATAACAGGACTCCAGTGGCCGCTGGACTGGAAGAGTGGATGCCCAAGCCCAAGGACCAAGGATTCTACCAAGCAGCAATCTCCCCAAAGTTCATCAGGTCCTTCTGGGCTCTTGCCCAGAGTAGGGAAATTGGAGCCCACACCTGGATAGTCATGAAAGAAAACAGGGTTATTAACACTAGTGGAAGGACCAGAGGGGGGTGTCTCAAATTTTCCTTCCCCTGAGCCATTGGGAGCAAAAGTTGCCATGGATACAAATAGGGGAGTATAGAGTAGTTACCATTACAAAGGTAAGGCCAGTCCTGAAATAACTGTAAACAAATCAGTTTAGAATTACCATTACTAAAACAAGCATACTCAAGGGTGAGGTTAGACCTGAAGTACCAATAAATAAAGGTAAATTAGCCTAAGATTACCATCACAACAGTAGGTCTAGGCTAAATCCACCCAGTTATAGTACTTTCAGATGTTATCCTTTCACTGTTTTATAATATAAAAGCATCTATATATTGATCTTAACTCTTCTTACAGTTTCTAGTAAGTTTTTACTTCAAAACAAATTGGGCACTTTCAGTTATTAACTAAGACACTAAACTATTTTTTTTTAGTAATGTTAATGTTGCTAAGTTTTCCTGCTTTTCCAGCAGTGAACTAATTCCACATGTGTTGTATTATAGGGAGCACCCTTGGGGGCTCATCTTCTTCCACCTCCCATTCTTCCTCTTTCTCCTAAACTGAGGAGGAATCCATAGGGTCCCATGCTTTAAGGTCCCACCTGGGGGTGGTTAATACCCTCTGGACCTGGACTCCAGGCAGCCCCCAGCCCCCAGCTCAAGCATATGTACAAGCCAGGAATTCTAAGTGATCATCAACTTGGCACAGGCAATAGGTTAAGAAATCTTTCATCCCTGCCTGTGCTAGGTGCATTTCCTTTTCTAGCTTTGATTTTTCTTCTAAGTGGCACACAAAGGCCTTTGTTGCTTGTTCTGCCTTGGTAGCCACCTGCAAGCCTCCTAACACAGACCAGGCTATAGTTGCCACCATATGGTGGTCTCCCTTTTCCTTATTTAAATGCAGCTGCTCTGCTACCTGCTGTAGCACAGCTAGCATACCTACTGGAGTTTTTCGGGCATCCCCATATTTTCTCAGTGGTCCCCGCTTGTCCGGGAGGGCAGTCACCCCTCTCCACATGGACGTTATAGGCCAAACCAAGATTTCCCCCATGGATTTTCCTTTCCCTGAGCTCATGCCAATACTGCTGGTGGTCCTTCAGTCTCCTGGCTCGTGGCTCACCAATTGTTACAACCCAACTCCTGAAGGGCACAAATTGGTAAGGCCACAAGACCAAAGACTACACCTGGTACTGAGTCAGACATAAGCTTTATTGGGACTTAAGGACAGGAGAGGCTTTCCAATGGCAGCAGTTCAGAGAATAAAGATAGCACTCTGCAAACAGATGAGAAAATGAAGGGTGGTATAAGGGGTTTCAGAACAAGGACATTCCATAGGGTTTGGGAACAGAGTTTCTGCTAAGGTCACGTGAAGCATACATATGGGGTCTGGTGATGTTTTCCCTATACCAATAGGAAGGATGTTTACCAAGGGCATTTTCTGCTTTGGGAAGATTATAGTTTATGATACCATGTATATATTCTCTTCCCTCCAGGGAGGGTTGTTAACCTTTAACTTATGTCTTGCATGAAGGTAGCTTTGTGCTGAGGACTTGGGTGGGGGGTGGCCTTGGGTTCCCACACTGGGCTTGTGCTTGTTCATAGTCTTAAGAGTTCTCCAATTCACAAAAATTCAAATGTCGTCTCTACTCTCTATCAAATAGAATTTCTCTCGTTCCTGGGTGCTCTATTGTATTATATACAGCTGGTAATCCTTTGCCCCTGGCCTCTTTTTTTTTTTTTAACAAATCAATTTTATTGATGCATATTAATTAAGCATAAAATCCATCCAAAGTGTACAATCAGTGGTATTCAGAAAAATCACACAGTTGTGCATTCTTCTTTTCAATCATTTCCAGAGCATTTTCATTATTCCAGTAATAATAATAATAATACTAAAAAGCCAAAAAATCAACCAACCAACCAACCAAACAAAACTCATCCCCTCTCAATCTCTCTATGCTTCCCCTGCCATACACAGCTGCTATTCTGTTTCCTTCTCTCTAGTTTATTTGTATTTATATATTGTAAAAACAGTCTTATCAAAAATTTATAAAAGTATACGGTCTAGAATGTAAACCATAATGTAAACCATTGACCATAGTTAGTAGCTATGTTTCAATATTTGTATATCAGTTGTAACAAATGTACCATCCACATGTAAAAAGGTTATTAAAATGGGAAGGGGGAAAAGGGGGAGGATGTTGGATATATGGGAGTCCCCTATATTCTACATGTGACTTTACTGTGATCTAAAACTTCTTTGAAGACAAAATGAAAAAAAAGTAAGACACTGGAGAAGAAATGGACAACAGATAGTAGTGTGATGAAAGGCAAAACATCAAAAACATCAAATTTTAAAATTAATTTTTATCTTTTTAAATTTTTTCATTATTTTTTTTAATATCCCAATTTATTTTTTCACTTTATTTTAGTTTTTCTAAATTATTATGTGTTTTATTTCTTATGTTTAAACCTATCATTATTTCATTTTCCTATTAATTTTATTTGGCGATATTCTTGGCTTCATTTTTGAAGAGGTTTTGGATCACAGAAGGGTTACAACTGTAGCAGGGGAGGATCATTGGTGTGGGGTGTCAGTGATGGGGGATACATGGGAGGAAGTTCACTTGGGCATACATAAAAGGTATATAAATGTGTTCAAATGTTCATGGGACATTGCCACAGTGGGTAGAGATTCACAAAACAACCAAAAGAATATTGAATTCCCATCCTGGGGATCTCTGCCACATTCTCTAAAGAAACAACAACAATCCCCCAAGTACAGGTGCAATGACTAGTGAAGAAGGATGGTCCATTGATGGGACCCTGATATTGACGACTATGCTTATGAACCTTTGCACTTGAAATTGCAACTTAGCCTAATGTTGTAGGATGCCTAAGAGTTACCTACTGGGAGCCTCCTTGTCTCTCAAATGTGGCCTCTCTCTAAGCCAAACTCAGCATATAAATGCATTAACTACACCCCAGTGTGGGACATGACTCCCAGGGATGAGCTTCCCTGGCACCGTGGGATTACTAGCAAGCACCGGCAGGTGATGTAACTGGAAAAAGACCTTGAATAAAGGGGGAAAAGGTAAAGACAAGTGAGTTTATATGGCTAAGAGACTTCAAAGTGAGTCAGGAGGTCATCAGAGAGGTTAGGCTTATGAACATCTCAGCAGGATGTTATAGAGTGCCAAAGAAGATACTAACTCTAATAGTAGGGCTCCTGGGGGCTCTGGAGACACCCAGGTCCTACAGTCATGGCAGACAGCTCCAGAGTTTGGTGCTTTGCCAGTAGGCCCTACTTTGGAGTTTTTGCTCCTGAGTGTGAGAGTTGGACTCAGATATGACTTCTCTACACATGCCTCTTCTGTCCCTTTTATTTGAACCTATAGTTGGTGCTAGAGTTGGTAGGTATACATCCAAGAGACTTGAATCTCTGGGCTGTCCATATGCCAGCTGGGCCCTGAACCTCAGCAGAGTTGCAACACCTAGTCTCCAGTTCATTGGACTCACCCAGGACAACTTACAAGGAGGTGAGGATGGACAACCACCACACCAAGGAACTGAGAGATTCCACAACTGCAAGCAAGAGATTCCCATCCATCAGCCATATGGGATCAAAGCCCCCTCTCAATTAGGGGTGGAGTGGGCATCACCATCCCAGAATCCTCAGTACTGGGGAATAAATATGGACTTGAGTGGACTTAGTAGTATTCTACTATAGACTTATTGTGATTCTAGCAATGGAAGAAATTATATAATGGATGTGGAGACAGTGGCCACTGGAGGTGCTGAAGTCAGGATTAGGGAAAAAGAGGTGTAATATGGGGGCATTTTCAGGACTTGGAATTGTCCTGAATGACATTGCAATGACAGACACAGGCCATTATATATCCTGCCATAACCTACAGAATTGAGTGGGAGAGAGTGTAAACTGCAAGGTAAACTATAATCCATGCTTAGCTGCAATGCTCCAGAATGTGTTCATCAATTGCTTTGAATGTACCACACTAATGAAAGAAGTTGTTAATGTGGGGAAAAGTGAGAGGTGTGGAGAGTGGGGCATATGGGAATCCCTTATATTTTTTTATGTGGCATTTTATGTAATCTAAGTATATTTTTAAAATAAAAAATGTATTTAAAAAACAGTCTTATATGTGCAATATCACCCACATTCATATTTTATATGAGGTTTCACTGTGTCACACAGTCCCATGTTACATTTTTTAGCTTTCCTTCTATTAATATACATATCCTCAGACTTTCCCTTTCAATCACTGACATACCCATATAATATCTCTGCTAGTCACTAACACCATGATGTGCTCTCCAAAGATTTCCAAAAATTTATAAAAAACCAATAGGTCATCATTTACAGTTTCTTTGGCTGCATTTTTATCTTTTGTTGCATGCTATACATTTTAATATTTTAAAGTGTTAACTCTAGAATTTATTCCTGGGCTGTCTGTTCCTTCAATTTGTATCTAGTTAATGATATGACAGATTTCCTTGAGTGCCAGGAGCCAACAAAAACAAACAATCCAAAGCAAAAACACCTTTCCCAGACTTTGCAATCTGACTCTGCTTTGGCTGGTGCTCTCCTTCAGATGTGAGCCCTCCTATAAAGTAGATTAGCTTGAGGTGAAGGTGAAGTGTGGGGTACTCTAGGTCTTTTGGATCCTGCATTGTATCCTGAACTTGTGCTTGTTCATGGTCTTAAGAATTCTCCAGTTCACAAAAATTTGAATGTCCGCTCTACTCCCTGTCAAATAGACTTTCTCTCCCTCCTGGGTGCTCTATTATATGACTTAAAGCTGGTAATCCTTTGACGCAGTCCTCTTTGATTTAACGGTTTCCTTCTCTGCTTTAAGGGTCCTAAGTTGCTTCTGACTGCAGAGCAAGATCTGGAAGGGTGAACCATGTCACCATCTTGGTTTATAGAGAGCAAATATCAACAAAGAATGATTATTTTTATCATAAAATAAGGCTGGCTTCATTAGATTTGTCCTGATTATTTGCACAGGTGCAGCAAGAACGGTGATTTATCGTACAAACCCTTTCAAGGCTGCTTTGCTGAAAGTTTTCATAAGGAACCTCAGATTGTACTTTTCAAAGTCTCCCGAGTCTAGGATTGGCTCTGCAGTTTTTCAAGTGTTGCAGTCAGTCTTGTTGTCCAGCCTTACAGCTTCTCAAACTCAGATCTAATTTGTTCCATTTGGGTCAATCCAGAATTGATCACTAAGGCCAAGGGCGTGTCATCTTCTGTATAGCTTAAGTTTGAACCACATGCTTGAAGCATGGCATGAGGTACAGCCCCATTTATAGTACTAGGACTGACAATGAAATATTTAGCTAATAAACTCTCACAGCCATATTCTTTTTTTTTCTTTCTCTTATTACTTTGATGGTGCTCTGGACTTCTTTTTGGCAATATTGGTTCTGTGTTAAGGATTTGGTTGTGTTTATAGCTATCAAGCTCTTGAATTTAATTCAGTTGATGGTATTTATCAAGACCTCACCAGCTATTTGATTGCACTACAATAGTTTTATCCACAAGGCTGTGCATTAAATAGTACTCCAGGGGTTCAGAGAGGTAACACATCACCAAATCACTGCCAGGTTGGGATTTCAGCTTTGTTGAGAATATGGTTCACTACACATTAAAAATCAAATGGATTGAAACTTCCAAAACAAATGATAACACCACAACTCCTCAACAAAGCAATCCTTTCCAAAAACTCATTTAAGACAAATAGCTACAAGCTATAGCAGTCCTCATCTCTCTCTATTTACTGTATGCACTTTTAAAATGTTATTAAATGCCTAATTTCTATTTTTTCTAGAAGAGGCCATTATAATATTAATTTACCAGTAGGGAACTATTTCAACATAATATGAATCATAGCAAAAAAGACCTAGATATTCTACAGACATAATAGTCTCTGAAGGGATATTCAAAGATATATAATGGATTTGAAGAAAAGCAAATAAATATCCAGTGTGTATGTACTTAGGACTCAAAGAGTAAAAATTTTTTTTGAATAATTCATGCAGCAATTCAGAACATATATTCTCTCACCCAAAGTAAAAAAGTAATAGTAAAAGAGAAGCATCTTCTCCAGTAGACAGTGTTGTTATCTACTCAGAAAGCATTTGTATGTTCTGATTTCCTAAAACAATGTTAAAAATCTCAGATGGCAAGCATGGAGAACCAAAACCAACAAAAACTGGAATTAGATGTTGGCAAAAGTGGCTCAGAATAGAGGCAGTGTTTTCTAATGTTGGAACAGACTTGTCTTATAAGATTATGAAGTAGTCTTTTATTCAGATCTTTGAAAAGGGATACTGGTCTCATCAAGTCTTTTTGGCTCTTTAAGTCTGTCTTGCTGTTGATACCATAATAGAAATTATAAGAAACTTGAATGTTCTAGTTTAGAATTTTTAACTTTTTACTATTTTGTTTATAAAAGTGTGTATATTATGTGTATCCAGAGACATAAATGAGGAAGATGAACAAATATTTTAGTTGACATCTTATTTGAAACCAAATAATTTAGTTGACACCAGCTTATTTGAAACTAGAGTTGTATACTTTCATTGGAGTAATATGTATCATTCATTAAATTATTCCATACCTTACACAAATTCTTACCAATTTGTGACCTTGCCCAATTACCTTGCTGGTTTATATTTTACTCATCTGTAAAATGAGGGAAGTAAACTAAATGAATGGAAAGATTTCTTTTAACATGAAGACTGTGACTTTGTATTTTTAAGATTGTGTATTTTTCAGAACAGACTCAATATTTTTCACATTATGACACCATTTGTCAAAGTGTAGGTTTTCTTAAACTAATGAATTATTATCTTTTCTAACCAAAGTATAAACAGGATCCTGATTAATGTAATGAGCTCATTGGGTCTCTGCCAACTACACAAAACCACTGTCCCTGTTTACTAGACTTTTGTGGCCTCTAGGAATGGATGGAATGGAAAAGATACTCAATTTATTGAGAATTGAAATAATTATTAAAATTATTGCTGCCTTTAACTTTATTATTTTAACCACATAACTTTTTGATGGATGGGTAGAAAGAGAGTTGTGATAGTTTGGGTGGTTCTACTGTGAGGAAGTCTGAATCCTTTGACTTTTTTTTCATAGTGAGAGCAACTTGACCAGGTCTCTGCTGAGGACCACCACTTTGATCTCTGCAGTTCACAGGTGGTCACCTCAAGCCTGGCTTTCAAAACTCCACTAACATAGAGTCTTTTGAACTACATTTCCCAACTGTGGACAATGAAGCTCCTTCGTTACTTCCCTAAAGTACAACCAATTCCAGGATGTAGCATATAAGCAAATTTTATTGAGTCCTGGATATAGTGGAAGAGAAGCACAATGCAGAAAGAAAAACCCTTGAAACTGAATATAAGGAATAACTTTTGGCATTTACAGGCCAAACCTGCTCCCAGGGTCCTTTATCCTTAGTCAGTGATCTACCTTTTTGTTGTTTGCTTACCTCTCTGATGAAATACCTTTTTTTATTGTATCCTTCCTGGAATCCAAGTTCTTGACTCTACCAAGACCCAGGAGACACCCCTCATTTCAAGTCTAAGTAGGTATAATAATTCACGAAGGTACAATTCTACCCAGAGTGAACAGACCTTCTACAGCACTGTGCATAGCAATTTAGACTGGAACCTCTACATTCCAGACCAGGCTCTTAGTCTGGCTTTTGCCAAACCAAAGAAGCAATCTTTCCTCAGAGCTGGATCAAAGCTCTTTCCTTCAGAGGAACACTTCCTGACCGCCACTCCCCAGCTTTTTCCATTAAGACTTTAGAAAATATTAGGGTCAGTTCTCACCAAGAGGATTCCCATTCTATTAGATATATTTTAGGCACTGAGTCATCAATGAATCCAGTTACCTTTCTCACTAAATGCCTATCACTTCTCTTACTCCCAGCAGATAACTTCAACTTCTTAATTCTAATATTGAGAATTCAAGAGTGAAATACCCAGCTTTTGGTTTAAGTTCAGACAGCTAGACAGCTGGGAAGAATGCTGCTCCTACCTTTACAACAAGGAAAAAGCTGGACAAACTGAAAATTTAAGAAAACTTTTCCAAAATGTCTTAGAGAATTGAAGTCAGAGGACAACCAACTAAACTAAATTCTGTGAACATATCAGCATCTGCAAAGAAAAACAGGATACTGTCAGTTATTTACTTGGGCAGACACCATCATATGCCACATTAACCATGAATAATTCAGTTAAATTTTTAATGAATTGCTAAAGACTGAGTATGGGCTATATGAGAATATAGACTCTCTTGATGTCACAGATATAGGTAGTGGCATCCTTTAGCAGAATTTTCCTCTAGACACTGAAGGGGAAGACTAGGACACAGAACAGCAGCCCTACAAACTATAGAAAATAGACCCATCTCCCCTAAATCCCTATGGAACAAAAACCTTAATCTGCAAGGGGAAAAGCAACAAAACATGTTGCCTTAGACCAAAGGGGAAACCCATTGCAGTGAGGGTAAGGGAACTGGAAAAAAACATACTCAGGGAAAGGACAGGAATCCCTGTTAGGACCTATACTACAGTTGAAGGAGGTACAGAAGCCTTTGTGAAGGCCATATCCCTAAGGACACAGTACTAACCTAAGACTGAGACTTAATCAGAGCATCAGAGAACATGTTTTTCCCTGACCCACCACCAGCAGACTAATAAGCCTTGAATAAAAATAACAGTAGAATACATCTGTGAAAACTGCAAGGGACAAATTCTCTGTGGGACCCAGCACAAAGAGAAGACCCAAAGTCAAGGGGGGAGCAGATATTAAGAAAATAACCACTGTCAAGTCATTCCACATCTTAAGTACAAGGTATTACTAGAAGAATTTGAAGCCTGTGGTATATTGCTGGTAATCATAGAAACAACAAACCTCAAATCCAGCTCAATTCCTGACTGGATTAACTCAAATTCCTACAATAAAGGTCCAGAAGAAGGAAAAGCATACTCATCTCTGATCATAAACGTATCTACTGCACATACAAAATATTCTACTTTTAGCAAAAAAGTATGAAGCATATGAAAAAAGCAAGAAAAACACTCCAGAAGATAAAATAATCCAGAGTCATCCCATATATGACACTAATTATGGAACTATCAGACAAGAAGTTTAAGTTTAAAGTAACTGTGATTAATATTTTAAAGACTCTAATGGAAAAGGTTGATAATGTGCAAGATAAGATAGTTAATTTCAGTGGAGATATGGAAACTATAGGAAAGACTCAAATTGGAATGGTAGAAATTAAAAAAAAAAAAAAAAGAGATGAAGCATGTTTTGGGGCTTATTATAGACTTGACACAGCTGAGGAAAGAATCAATGAACCTGAATATAAATCTGTAAAAATTACCCAAATTGGGAATACAAAGAGAAGAAAAAAGTCAGGGGAAAAGAACATAACAAAGCATCCAAGAGCTGTGGTACACTATCAAATGGATTAACTCATGCATAATTGAAATTCCAGAAGTAGGAGAAAGAGAAAATGAGGTAGAAGTATTTAAAGAAATGATGGCTGAGAATTTTTCAAAATTATTGATAGACACTAAACTAGAGACTGAAAAGCTCAGAGTACACCAAGAAAAATATGTATCAAAAATGCTTACACATGCAAACATTTAGGAATATTATATTCAAATGGCTAAAAACCAAAGGCAAATAGACAAACTTTAAGGCAGACAGAGATAAAGGACACATTACCTGCAGAGAGGAAAGGATAAGAATTACAACAGAAGAAACTATGCAAGCAAGAAGATAAGAGAGTAACATATTTAAAGAGCTGAAAGTGAAAAAAAGAACACAATTTGATAACCCAGAATGTTATACTCATTAAGAATATACTTAAAATATGAATGAGAAATATTTTCTCAGATTCAACTATTCTAGCTTCTTATCCTCTCTGACTTCCCCCAAAGGGATATGTACCTATGCCCCCAATTTTTGGGCTTTCTTTCTTCAAGTCTAAGAGGATGAGTATGTTTGTTCCTTTAAAGACCAGAGCCTACATTTCCTCAGAGGACTTGATCAATTGCTCCTCTCTCCTACATGCTCAACTGCAATTTCTCTAATTTTGCTTCTATTTCTCCTTTTATGTGCTAGATCTTCCAGTTGTTTCTGACACTCTTGGCCTGCATCTCTCTTTTGACAATTCTAATATTTCTTTTCTCCTCCTGATAGCTGTATTTTCTAATCGTGGTGTCTTCACCTTAAACAATATTGTTAAATAAAATTCTGTTCATGACCCATATGATAGTCTATGACAATCCTATCTCCTCTCTCATCTTTAGCTGTTATCTATTTGATAATTTTTAAATTTCCATCTCCAACTAAGATTTTTGTTTTCAGTCTCAAAACTTTACCCAGTTGCATTACAGTTGCATGTTGAACATTCACTATATCCACATAACATTTCCCAAAACAAAGTTCATCCACTATCCTTTCTCTAAATATTCTGTTGCTTCTCTATTCCTTATTGTATTTGCTGCTTCAGCCATCAATCCAATTGCCTAAGTCAGAGCCCTGGCAAATGTTTCATCTTCTTGCTCATCATCCCTTGCCAAATCTAAACAAGCAATAAATCTTATTGCATCTATCTCTGTTCTATACTTTTCTGAGTCCTACTCAATGCAACTCTACCTCACACTCCACCAATGATCCTGGGCACACCTTGTTTTTCCTTCTCTTGGTGGGTCTTATTAAAATATAACAGAGTAGTGAGAAGTAAAATTATATAAGTGTTATATATAGAAGCTACTAATATTTGTTTTATTATCTATTTTTGTGACAACTCATTTTTTTCCTATTATTAATATATTAAGTGTTATTTTGAATCTTTATCTTTTCAAATTTGCTTTTGAGAAGTATTTAAAATAGCTCTGGAGTTGGTCTTAAAGACTAACTTCTCACCAAAATAGAAGCTGATTCATATATATAAATATAGAATTTCTAAGTAAATATCATATATATACATATAATTCCTATTACAGGCATTCATGATTCATTGATTTTTTAAATATATTTTTTATTGAAGTATATCATTCATACATAAACATGCATAAACAATAAGAGTATAGTATAGTAAAGGTTATAAAATTGAAAAATAAACATGCATAACATCATACAGGGGTCTCATGCATTACCCCTCCACCAAGACTTTGCATTGTTGTGAAACCTATGTGAGAGCATTGTCAAAATATTGGTACTAACTATAGTCCCTATCTTACATTTGGTGTATTTTTCTTCAACCCACCCTATTTTTTAAAAATATATTTTTCTTACAGAGGTCGTGAACTTACAAAACAATCATACACACCAACGCACCACACTGTGGTGGAACATTTGTTACAGATTATGAGATAATATCATCAGACTATTACCACCAACCATGGTCCATAGTGTACATTTGGCACACTTTTTCCATACACCTCCATTATCAACACAGTACATCTTTAGCATTGATGCAAGAATATTATAGTACTGCTGTTAGCCACAGTCTATACGTCACACCAATTGTAGTTTTCTTGTGCTTCTCCACATTCCCACCACCCTGCAATACTGATGTACATCTGTTCTAGCTCACAGAAGGACACTTTTGCATTTGTACCCTCAATCACAATTCTCATCCACCTCTGGGTTCACTGTGTTATTCAGTCCCTAGATTGTTCTTTAGCTTTCTTTCAATTGACATTTACTTCCCCAGACTACACTTTTCAGCCACAATCCCATTTATAAACCAGCTGCTACTCACTATAATGTGTTACCATCAACTCTATCCATTTCCACACTTTTACAGTCAAGTTAAGTAAAACTTCTACATACATTAAGCATCAATAGTTCTTCACAACCCTCCTCTTATCTCCTAATAACCTATGCTCTAGGTTTTAACTCCATGTGTTTATTCTTTGTATTTAGTTCATATTAATGAGACCACACAGTATTTGTCCTTTTATGTCTGGCTTACTTTGCTTAGTATAATGTCTTCAAGATTCATCCATGTTATCATACGTGTCCCAATTTCATTTCTTCTTACTGCAGCATAGTATTCCATCATATGTATATACCATGTATTGTTTATCCATTCATTGGTTGATGGGCACTTGGGTTGTTTTCATCTTTTGGCAGTTATGAATAATGCCGCTATGAACATCGGTGTGCAGGTATCTGTACGTGTCATAGTTTTTAGTTCTTCTGGATATATTCCAAGTAGAGGAATTGCTAGATCATATGGCAGTTCTATATTTAGCTTCCTGAGGAACCGCCAAACTGTCTTCCACAGAGACAGCACCATTTTACAATCCCACCAACAGTGAAGGAGTGTTCCAATTTCTCCACATCCTTTCCAGAACTTATTGTTGTCTGTTTTTTTAATAATGGCCATTCTATGCGGTGTTAGGTGATATCTTGTTGTTTTAATTTGCATTTCCCTAATAGCTAGTGATATGGAACATTTTTTCATGTGCTTTTTCGTCATTCGTATTTCCTCTTTGGAGAAATGTCTAAATCTTTTGCCCATTTTTAAAATTGGATTGCTTGCTCTTTTATTGTTGAGCTGTATGATCTCTTTATATAGAATGGAAATCAAACCCTTATTGGATATGTGGTTTCCAAATATTTTCTCCCATTGAGTGGGCTGCCTTTTCACCTTCTTGATGAAGTCCTTTGAATCACAGAAGTGTTTAAGTTTGAGGATATCCCATTTCTCCCTGTTTTCTTTCATTGTTCGTGCTTTCAGTGTAAGGTTTAAGAATCCACTACCTACCACCAGGTCTTGAAGAGGTTTCCCTACATTTTCTTCTAGGAGCCTTATGGTACTTGCTTTTATACTTAGGTCTTTGATCCATTTTGAGTTAATTTTTGTATAAGATGTGAGATAGGGGTCTTCTTCCTTTCTTTTGGCTATTGATATCCAGCTCTCCCAGCACCATTTGTTGAAAAGACTGTTCTGTCCCAGCTGGGTGCATTTGACAGGCTTGCCAAACATCACTTGGTCATAGATGTGAGGGTCTGTTTATGAACCATCAATTAGTTCCATTGGTCTATGTGTCTATCTTTATGCCAAAACCATGCTGTTTTAACCACTGTAACTAGGTAATATGATTTAAAGTCTGGAAGTGAGAGTCCTCCAACTTCAGTTTTCCTTTTTAAGATGTTTCTGGCTATTTGGGGCCTCTTATCCTTCCAGATAAATTTGATAATTATGTTTTCCATTTGTTTAAAAAATGCTGATGGAATTTTTATTGGAATTGCATTGAATCTGTATATCAATTGAGGTAGAAGTGACATCTTAATGATATTAAATCTTCCAATCCATGAGCATGGAATGTCCTTCCAATTATTTAGGTCTTCTAAAATTTCTTTTAGCAATGCATTATAGTTTTCTGAATACAAGTGCTTTACATCTTTGGTTAAGTTTATTCCTAAATATTTGATTCTTTTAGTTGCTCTTGTAAATGGAATTTTTTTCTTGACTCCCTCCTCATATTGCACATTATAATTGTATAGAAACTCCACTGATTTTTGCATATTGATCTTGTATCCTGAAACTCTACTGAAATCACTTATTAGCTCTAGAGCTTTGTTGTGGATTTTTGGGGATTTTCTAGATATAGGATGATATCATCTGTGAATCATGAAAGTTTTACTTATTCTTTTCTGATTTGGATGCCTTTTCTTTCTTCTTTTTAAAAAACAATTTATTGAAGTTTATCATTCATACATGAACATACTAAGCTATAAGCGTTCAATAAACATCATGATCTTACAAAACAAACATGCATAACATCATACAGGGCTCCCACACATCACCCCCCCACAAACACCCTGCATTGTTGTGAAACATTTGTTAACAAATCATGAAAGAGCATCATCAAATTATTACTACTAACTATAGTTCATATCTTCCTCTCCTATACATTTTTTAGGGATTTATTTATTTACTTTTATCCATTTTTGCCCCCCCATCCCCCGTTTTTGCTGTTTCTGTGTTCATTCGCTGGAAAACTCTCTGTGTCTGTTTCCTGTCCTCTTTTCTCATCCTTCTCCTCCTGTCTTCAGTGGGATTCTATCCTTGGAACCTCCGATGTGGGAGAGAGGCATCCTACCACCTGTGCCACCTTAGTTCCTGGTTTCTCCATGAGTCTCATCTTGGCTCTCCCTTGTGTCACTCTTCTGTTATGTCATCATCTTGCTGCATGACTCGCGGGGCCTGGTGGTGCACTCACGCGTGGGGCCTGGAGGCGCACCTGCACACAGGGCCTGGTGGCCCACACACCTTCTATATTTTCCTTTTTTAATTTTTACTGGGAGGTCCTGGGTGTTGAACCCAGGTCCCTCCATATGGGAGACAGACACCCAACCACCTGAGCCACATCCATCCCCCTGCTATATCTCCCAAGGTTGACCAAATATACCCAAATTTATAGTCTTTTCCCATACAGGATGATCATGTAATAAATCAGGCTTAGTTTATCACCAGTATTCTAAAAACCAGACCTAGGGAGAAAAACTAGGTCTGGGGACACATGCATGGTTTCTAATATAGCGAATGTTTAGTGTACCCTGATTTTGTGATAACAAAATCAGGACAGTGAGAATATTCGCATCCTTTTATTTCTTTTTCTTGCCTGATTGCTCTAGTTAGAACCTCTAGTACTGTATTGAACAACAGTGGTGGCAATAGGCATCCTTGTCTTGTCCCTGATCTCAACAGGAAAGCTTTCAGTCTTTCACCATTGAGTACAATGTTAGTTGTGGGTTTTTCATATATGGCCTTTATCATGTTGAGAAAGTTTCCTTCAATTCCTATCTTTTGTAGTATTTTTATCAAGAAAGGATGCTGTATTTTGTCAAATGCCTTTTCTGTGTCAATTGATAAGATCATGTGACTTTTCTTTAATTTATTAATGTGGTGTATTATGCTGATTGATTTTCTTGTGTTGAACCACCCTTGCATGCCTGGTATAAAACCCACTTGTTCTTGATGAATAATTCTTTTAATGTCTTGTTGGATTTGATTAGCAAGTATTTTATTGAGGATTTTTGCATCTGTATTCATTAGAGAAATGGGTCTGTAATTTTCTTTTTTCATAATATCTTTATCTGGCTTTGGTATTAGGGTGATATTGGTGTCATAGAATGAGTTTGGTAGAATTCCTTCTTGATCAATTTTTTGGAAGAGCTTGAGTAAGATTGGTGTAAATCTTCTTTGAATGCCTGGTAGAACTCACCTGTGAAACCATCTGGTCCTGGGCTTTTCATTTTGGGAAGCTGTTTGATGACTGTTTCAATCTCTTTACTTGTGATTAGTTTGTTGAGGTCTTCTATTTCTTCTAGGGTCAGTGTAGGTTGTTTGTACATTCCTAGGAATTTTTCCATTTTGTCTACATTGTCTAGTTTTTTGGCATAAGGTTGTTCATCATATCCTCTTAAGATCTCTCTTATTTCTGTGGGGTCAGTAGTAATGTTCCCGTTTTCATTTTTTATTTCATTTATTTGCATCTTTTCTCTTTTTTTCTTAGTCAGTCTAGCTAAGGGTTTGTCAATTTTGTTAATCTTCTCGAAGAACCAACTTTTAGTTTTGTTAATTCTCTCTGTTGTTTTTTTGTTCTCAATTTCATTTATTTCAGTTCTGATCTTTGTTATTTCATTCCTTCTACTTGCTTTGGGATTAGTTTGCTGTTTTTTTCTAGTTCCTCCAGCTGCATAGTTAGGTCATTGATTTTAGCTCTTTCTTCTTTTTTAATGTAAGCATTGAGGGATATAAATTTTCCTCTCAGCACTACCTTCGTTGCACCCCGTAGGTTCTGATATGTTGTGTTCTTATTGTCATTCATTTTGAGATATTTTTTTATTTCTCTTGAGATTTGTTCTTTGACCCTCTGATTATTTAAGAGTGTGTTGTTTAATCTCCATATATATGTGAATTTTCCCTTTTTCTGCTGCTTGTTGATTTCCAACTTTATTCCATTATGATCAGAGAAAGTGCTTTGTATAATTTTGATTTTGTTGAATTTATTGAGATCTGCTTTGTGATGTAACATATGGTCTATCCTGGAGAAAGATCATGAGCACTTGAAAAGAATGTATATCCTGCTGTTTTGGGGTGCAATGTTCTGTATATGTCTATTAGGTTTAGTCCATTTATCATATTATTCAAGCTCTCTGTTTCTTTATTGATCCTTTGCCCAGATGTTCTATCCAATGCTGAGAGTGGTGTATTGAAGCCTCCAATTATTGTAAAGATGTCTGTTTCTCCCTTCAGTTTTGCCAGTGATTGTCTCATGCATCTTGGGGCATCTTGGTTTGGTGCATATTCATTTATGATTGTTATTTCTTCCTGGTGAATTATCCCTTTTATTAAAATGTAGTGTCCTTCCTCGTCTCTAATAACAGTTTTGCTTTTAAAGTCTATGTCATCTGATATAAGTATAGCTACCCCAGCTTTTTTTTGGTTGTTGCATGTGTGGAATATCTTTTTCCAACCTTTCACTTTCAATCTATTGGTATCCTTGGGTGTAAGGTGAGTCTCTTGCAGACAGCATATAGATGGCTCATATTTTCTTATCCATTCGGCCAGTCTGTGTCTTTTGATTGGGGAGTTTAATCCATTAACATTCAATATTATTACTGTAAAAGCAGTTCTTATTTTGATCTTTACATTTTATCTGTCCTTTTATTTTCACCACTCTTTTGACACTTTCAGTTACTGTTACTGATACAGTCATCATTTCTAGACTCTCTTCCAAGCCTCTCTCTCCTGTCTTTTCTTTTCAGGCTGTAACACTCTCTTTAGTAATTCCTGCAAAGCCAGTCTTTTTGTCATAAACTCTCTCAGTTTCTGCTTATCTGTGACTATTCTAATCTTGCCCCCATTTTTGAAAGATAATCTTGCCAGATATAAAATTCTGAGCTGGCAGTTTTTCTCTTGCAGTATCTTAAATATATCATACCACTGCCTTTTTGCCTCTATGGTTTCTGATGAAAAATTGGTACTTAATCTTATTGGGTATCCCTTATATGTTATGTATTGCTTTTCTCTTGCTGCTCTCAGAATTCTCTCTTTGTCTTTGGCATTTGACATTCTGATTAGTATGTATTTCGGAGTCGGTCTATTCAGATTTATTCAGATGGGAGTAGTTTGTGTTTCTTGGACATGGATATCTATGTCCTTTAATAGAGTTGGGAAATTTTCCACCATTATTTCTTCAAATATTCCTTCTGTCCCTTTTCCCTTCTCTTCTCCTTCTGTGACACCCATGACGCATGTCTCTTGATATCATTTAGTTCCCTGTTCAATTTTTTCTGTTCTTTTCTTCATCTGTTCTTTTGTATGTTCACTTTTGGAGGCCATGTCTTTGAGCTCACTGATCCTTTCTCCTGCTTCCTCAAATCTGCTGTTATAATCCTCCAGTGTATTTTTAATTTCATTTATTGCACCTTTCATTCCCGTAAGGCCTGCTATTTTTCTATGTATGCTTTCACATTCTTTTTTGTGCTCCCCCAGTGTCTTCTCAATATCCTTAATCTCTTTAGCCATCTCATTGAATTTATTAAGGAGATTTGTTTGAACATCTATGATTAGTTGTCTCAACTCCTTTATGTCATCTGCAGGCTTATCTTGTTCCATTAACTGGGCCATATCTTCTTGTTTCTTGAGTATGGATTGTAATTTTTTGTTGATGTTTTCGCATCTGGCTTGTTAGATGTATTTATTCTGGGTGCAGTTTCTCCCTTTAGTTTAGGGCTTTCTTGTCTTTTCTCCCTTGTTCATTGTGTAGTAGGAGTCGAGGATGTAGTTGTTGCTGTAAGCGATGGAAGCTTAAGCTGCCCACATTGCCCCAGGAATTGATGAAGCTTCTCCCACCTTTCTCCTCTGTCAAGGGTAGGGACAGAGTGGCAGCTGTGTATAAGAATCCATGGTGGGCAGGACAAAACTGTAGTTGCCCAAAGAGACTGATGAAGCTTCACACCCCTTCCTCCCTTTCCTTGGGCGGGGATGGAGCTATAGTTGTGGGTAGCAATCTATGCCATGTGGGTCCAAAATGACCAAAGTTACCCATGTAAACTGACGTAGCATCAGACCCCCTCCCTGCCAGGGGTGGGAATGGACCCTCTGGAGTGCCCAGCAATCTAATCTGTGTGGGTTGAATACGCCTGCAGTTGCCCTGAGAGGCTGAGGGAGTACTGTCCCTTCTGCCCTTTAGGGGGCGGGAATGGAACCACCAATGCCCAATAGCTCAGTCCCTGTAGGCTGAAAGTGCCTGCAGTTACCCAGAGAGGCTGGGCAAACACAGTCCATCTCTTGTCCCATTGGAAATGAGGGTGGAGCCACATGTGCCCAGTGGTCGGGTTTGTGCAGGCCAAAAGTGCCTGCAGTTGCCCTGAGAGGCTGAGAGAACACCAGCCCCCTTCTATCCTATGGGAGGACAGAGGTGGATATGGACTCAAAGGCACTCCACAAACCAGTTCATGTGGGCTGAAAATGCCTGCCGTTGCCCAGAGAGGTAGAGGATATCCAGCACCGCTCCTATCCTATTAGAGTGTGGGGATGCAGCCCCAGGTGACCAACTATTCATTCTGTGCCAGCGGAGAACACCTGCGTTGCCTGAAGAGCCTGATGTAGGTCCCACCAGCTTCCTCTCTGCTGGAGGTGGAGCTGGAGCCTAGGCTAGGGCTGCAGTCCAATCTTGGTGGAAAGAAGCCACTCCCTAACTTCACTGGATTTTTAGCCAGGCTTCCCCTTCTGACCTGGATAGGCTCAAAGTTTAGCTGTTTCTAGGATTATACTTTAGCTCGCTGAATTTCCTAATCAGTAGTTGAAGTCGGTGCCACACCGTGTCTTCCGCCCCCGTTTTTTGGGAAATGGAGCTTCCAACTCCAGCCGTGGAATAGCTCCCTAGGTGGCTTGCACCATGACACCAACCTCAGCAGCATGGAGGGCTCTACTCACAAATCCTTTCTGCAGATGGACAGTCTCCTCCTTCCATACTTTCAAGGATGTTGCAGGATACTCTTCTGGTCTCCTGGGGTCCCCAAACAGGTGCTTTAGATAGTGCTGCGTGATTACTAACTCCCCTGTTGAACAAGCTGACTCCAGGAGCTCCTAACTCTGCCACCATCTTGGCTTCCCCCTCGATTCATTGATATTTAAAAGAATAATTAGAGCAAAGTTTGACTATGCATGTATCATATTATTTAGAGTATATTATGATTTGATGGAAGGTTAGATTTTTATTCCGGGTGCCAATGAGGGTGGAATTAAGGTCTAATATGTGTGCTAATGTGACTGATACTGATACTACTACTACTACTACTACTACTACTACTAATTCATAATTGCAAAATGCAATTAAGTTCCAATATACCATCCTAATATTTTCCTGTTTTTTCTCATAAAAACTTGAGGTAAGAAAAGCAGATATTTTAGTCCTCATTTTACAGAGATTCAAAATAAACCTTATCCAGATTAAATGAGTTAGCCAAGATTATGTAATGGAGAAGCCTAGATTCATTTCCAGATATTCTGACTCCAAATTCTCCTCTCTGGTCCCTACACCTCTGAGTCTCACATCTGTCACTGTAGGCATCACTCACAAGCTAATGTAGGTGATAAATGCACAAGTATGTGATTACACTGAACACCATTGATTGTACTCTTTGGATGGATTTATGCTTTATTAATATGAATAATAAAATTGAAAAAAAAAAGAATAAAAGCTAATGTATCTGTTACATATGTCAAAAATGTAACATATTCATAGTCAAATGTTTTTAGTTTTTGATACAGTTAGAAAACAATATTATTTTATAAACTCCAGATATTTTTTGTATTCTGGAATGAGATAGAAAATAGAGGAGGCTTTTGTTTAGGAAGCTATTTTAATTGTGAATGTAGAATTTGAGGCTTGCTGGAGAAAGGAGTTAATAAAAAAGAAGACAGTCTCTTTTGCATAATCTCAATCTCTTGCATAATAAAATTTTAGAATTTTTTAAGTTGCTTTGCAGCTGCTCAAGAGAAATACAGTTTCAGAGTGAACAGTGCTCTGGAGGATGCAGGGAAGTGAAAAGAAGTGAGGAATGTGGGGATAAAGCCACGTGGCAGCATGTGGGGTTGAAGAGAAGAATGGTTAGGACCAAATGTCCTGTAGCAGAGATGACCTGGTTAAAGCCGCTGAAGCAGTAGTGAAATCTGATACCAGTTTTAAAGGTTATGTTTATTTTTTTTTCTTTTTCTCAACCCTTTCTTAAAACCTTCTGTAATTATAATAATATTGCAATAATTTTGCCTTAGAGAATGAAGAGGAGAGCTGTGTTTTTACTTGAGTCAAAACAGGGCAGAAAATAGCAGGGAGAAGTGAGGGGGCAGTGATGGCTACAGAACTGGAGCAGCTGTCCAGAGCAAGCTATAACGAAGAGTAAGTAGGTAGATGAAAGCACCTTTCTTTTAGATATGCCCAGAGATACTGGGA
>JAQZBX010033630.1:0-25309 GCA_029593785.1 Cabassous unicinctus
CCCCCTCTCATACCCCCACCAACAGATCACTGGAGAATCCTCCCTCTACAATACCCACCACTATAAAACACCAGAGAATGCCGCCCTCGCATAACCACCCCTGACAGGCACTGAGTAGAATTAATGGGGGAATTTGGCTAGAAGAGACACAAGAGACAGATTTTCCCTAGGGAGCAGCACAAAGGGAAGACCCAAAGCCAGCCAGAGTGTATAGTTTAAGAAAGAGAAATTATTTTAAGAAAAAATATTTAAGGAATAATGCCTGAGGTTATCCAAAATTATTGAGACACCAAATCACATATCCAAGAAGCTTGGACATCTCCAAAAAGGATAAATGCAAAATAAAGAAAATAAATAGATAAAAAAGAGAAGGAAAACTAAGATTATTTGCAAACTGCTGAAAGCCAAAGACAAAGAGAACATCTTGAAGACAGTCAGAGAAAAAGGCACATTACATACGCAGGAACAAAGATAAGAATTGAAACAGACTTCTAATGAGACGCCCTGCAGGCAAGAAGACAGTGGAGCGGCGTCCTTCAAGGGCTACACGAAAACTGCCAGCACAGTAAGAATCTTCTTCAAAAGTGAAGGAGAAATGAAAACTTTCTCCATCAAACAAAAATTGAGGAATGTCATTGACAGTAAACCAACTCTACAAGTAACGCTGAAGAAATTTCTTCAGGCAGAAGGAATATGATCAGTCAGAAACTTGGATCTACACAAAAACTGAAGAGTGCTGGAGGTGGGATAAATGGAGGTTAATATAATTCATTTCTTTCTTAATTTCAACATCCATAAGAAACAATGGACTGTCTATTATTCAGCCAAAGGGCTGCTAATGCAAAATGCCAGAAACCTGTTGGCTTTCATAAAGGGTATTTATTTGGGGTAGAAGCTTTCAATTACCAGGTCATAAAGCGTAAGTTACTTCCTTTACCAAAGTCTGTTGTCACATGTTGGAGCAAGACGGCTGCCAAAGTCTGCAAGGGTTCAGCCTTCCTCTTCCTCTTAAGGCTCCGTGGTCCCAGCTTCTTCCAATCTCAGCTGTAGGCTGGGATGAGTCTCGTCTCTCTCCCAGGGCTCATTTCTCTCCATGCTCAGCTGCTCTGCTCTCTCCACAAGGCCACTATGAACTACTAGGCGAACAGCTCGTCTCTCTTCCGGGGCCTCTGCCGTGTCTAACGGAGCCTTCTCTCTTTCCTCACGAATCTGCTTCTCTGTGTTCTCCTATGCATTTACTTCCCGGGGCTCCGGCTCAAAAAACTCCTACTAACTCCTGTGCCTTGTCATTTTCTCTGTGAGTCCCTGCCCACCAAGGGGGTGGGGATGCAACGTCCTACTGATGTGGCCTAATCATAGCCTTAATCATTATTTAATCAAGTAAGAGTGAAACCTCTGCATTTAATACAATCAAATACGCCCAGAGGAACAGACCAGTTTACAAACACAATCCAATATCTATTTTTGGAATTTATAAATAATACCAAACTGCTACACTGTCTAAAGGAAAATTATTAAAAGGGTATGATTACAGCATAAAAAGTAATGAAGAGCATTGCTAATGGGATAAATGAAAGTGAAATAATTTTTTAATTTCTAATTGCTCTAAAAGATAATTGATAGGTTAAAAAAATAAAAATGCATTGTGTGCTTACAGTATGTGTGAAAGTAAAATATATGAGAACAATAGCACAAAATAGGACTGAGGAATTGGGGCCAACTGTTATAAGGGTCCTACACTATATGTGAAATGGTGTAATGTTATTTGAGGATATACTCAGATTAATTAAAAATGTACATTGCAAACCCCAGGACACCCACTGAATTTTTTAGAGGTATGGATAAAAAGTCAAAAGAGGATCTGAAATGGCATCATAAAAAAATACTCAGTTAAACTCACAGAAGTTGATAAAGAGGGAAAAAAGGATGAAAGAACAAATGGAATAGAAAACCGCTAGAAATATTGTAGATTTTAATCCTAAAATATCAATGATTACTCAAGGTATGAAGGGTTTAACACACCAATTAAAAGATAGATGGTTAAACTGGATTTAAAAAAGCAAGACCCAAGCTTGTGCTGTCTATAAGAAATCCACTTTGAATATAAAAACCTAGAGAGCTTAACAAAAATGTGTTGCTTGAATTAAACGCAAAAAGCAGAGTCCCAGTCCCAGGCAAGATGGAGCCCCGCGTGCAGCCGTGCCCTGCCCAGACGCGAGCAGCGGCTCCGGGAGGAGACCAGCCTGGGGTGCAGTTCCTGCCCTGGTGGGGACAGCAGCCCCGGGGGGCTGGGGGGGAGGCTTCTCTCTCACAGCCGGGACTGTGCTTCCAAGGGCGCGGGGTGAAGCCCTCCTGAAAGGTTTCCCAGAGAAGGGCAGGGCAGGAGGGAGGTGCACCCCCGTGTCCCTGGGGGAGGCCTAGAGCTCGGCCACCACCCAGATGCTTCCGGAGGGCGGAACCAAGGTGGCCCCTGGGCAAGCCCTCGGAAGGGGTGGGAGCCCTGCTCCTGAGGCCCCGAGGAGGGGACGTCCTAGAGACACGACCCTCGGACTCTGACATCCGCTGGAGTGTGTCCTGCAGGTTTTCGGAACAGTTTGGGACACGTGACCGGTTTTCCTTCCAATTCCTCCCTCTGGTAATGGAAAGGTTTGTCCTATGACTGACCTCCTGTGAATACTGGAAGCAGATAACTTGTGGTCTAAGTTTCACAGGTCTGCAGCAGAGGGGAATTTTCCCCCAACTCGGACTGCGTGCCTATTACCGATTTTGTTGAGATCTTGTACTTAGCATGGCTAATGAAATGACTTAAGGCTTTTGAAATATTGGGATGGAGTGAATGGATTTTGCATATGAAAAAAAAAAAGCCTTTTTGGGACCTAGAGGGTGGAGTGTGACAGTTTAACGCCTTTTCGTGGATCCCAGAAAAGTTCATGTCCTTGGAGCTAATCCATTCCTGTGGGTGTGGGACACTTTGCCTGGACTGCTCCAGGGAGGCGCCACCCCAGGTGGGTCTGGGCCCTCCTGCTGGAGTCCACTATAAACGGAGGCCTGAGCGCAGAGACAGAGAGAAAGAAAGCTGCCGCGTGAGAGGGGACTCCAGGGTCTCCTGTAGCTGCAGAGAGAGAGAAACCTGGAGAGGCTGGGAGCGAGGCTTGAGGCTGCAGTCAGCGGAGCAGCCGAAGCTGAAGCAGCTGGGCCTGGAGGAGAGAGGCGAGCCTTGTGCCTGGTCACCCACAGCTGAGCTCAGGGAGGTGCGCCTGGAGGCGGCAGGGACCAGCCGCCCTCTTCCTCGCCACGCGGCAGGAGTCCAGGGTCGCTGGCAGCCGACCTTCAGTGAGACACACCTGTGGTGGTGCCTTGATTTGGACATTTTCACAGCATCAGAGCTGTAAGGCTTTAGCCTAATAAATCCCTATTGTAAAAGCCAACCCATTTCTGGTATTTTGCATTGGCAGCGAGTGGCAAACTAAAACAACATTGTATATTCTTCAGGTTAAAGAGGAATTTATAAAATTTTGTGATTAAACAATAATGACAGCAGCATAAATCATTATTTGTTGGATGCAGCTCAAGTTGTGTTTTGTTGTACATAGAGGAAATCAAAGCCTTCTATGCATCAGAAAACAAAACAAACAAAAATCCATGAAAACAAATGGACCAAGCATTTTCATCAACACTAAAAGGCAGAGCAGAGCATCATAAGAAGAGGAACATGACACAAACAAGAGCCGAAAATAACGGAATGGGAAACTGGAACCAACCTTCAAAAACAAAAGCTCTAAAAAGAAAAATTAAAAAGAATAACAATTCAGGAAAGCCTAGAACACAGAACAGAGAAAGTGCAAATAAACAGCAATGAGAATGGAAAGACAAAACAAAAGGTGAGCTTTTCAAAACCAGGAAGGGAGAACCTTCTGGAAGAATGGTGGTTTGAATGTGTCCCCGTCTCCCAGCTGCAATTCGGCTCCAGGCAGCCGCTGGACAATGGGAAGGCAGGGCCTGGGGCCAGCAGCAAGCCCAGCACCCAGTCTGGAGGGCCCACCCCAGCTCACCCCAGCTTCTAGGCGAGAGCGAGCCCCATGGAGACATGCAGCAGCCTGCGCAGCGCGCTGGGCCCCGTCTGTGAGACCCCGCCAGCCCGCCGGCTCCAGAGAGAGGGCACATGGCCGAGAGCTCGGCCTGCAGCTGGCAGGACGCCGGCGGGAGGCTCACACACGCCCACCGACCCACGGCTGGCCCAGGGGCTGGCGACTGGCACGGAAGCAGGGCAGGGGGGTTGCCAGCGCAGCCAGTGAGCGGCTCAGCGGGCAGGAGCCCGCAGCACACTCCGCAGGGACTCCTGAGGGCCACAGCTGCTCTCAGACCAGCAGAGATGCCACTTGGAGAGAGGACCGTGGCAAAGAAGAGTGAGCACTTAAAACTGATGGTAGTGTCAGGGAGAGACAGATGACTGGAGGCCCAGCCATAAGGTGGAAGGAGACACCTTGAAGGCAGAGCTCGATGAGACAGACAGTGGGCGGGGAACGGGATGTGGGGGCACGGCTGCAGGGGTCCCGTGTGGAGTCTTAGACAGTCCAGGGCAGGGAAGAGAGCAGGCGGCTACTCTCGGCGCATTGCAAAATTTTCCAAGGTCGAGTGTGCAGATGGAAAACGCTCAGCAAATCCCAGGAAAGGCAGGTGAGGAGAGGCATGCAGCCAGGCAAGTCCTGGCAAGTCTTGAGCTCAAGAATAAAGGGAAGCTTCTAGAAGCTGCCAGAAAGGAAGGACAAATGTCCACAGAGATTTCAGAGAAAAAGTCTGACACCCCAAAGTTCTGTGTGGGCCAAGAATAAAAGAGAGCCCCTTGGGGAGGCACAAGCACCCCTCCGAGAAGAAGGGCTGATGAGGGAAGAGCAGGGAGGGCCTCGGCCGCCGTCGCGGCTTTGAAGAGGGCGGGGCAAGAACTTCCTAAGATGGCAGCTGTCCCAGAGGGAAAGGGGACCCAGCGCCCTCCCCGCAAGGTTGTATCTCCCGTGCTTTCCCCACTGTCTTGTTGGGGTGAAACGAATGGAATGCTTTTATTTTCTAACTTCCACCCATGCACCCTCTGCAGCAGATGAAAACTTAAATATAGACTTATCCCAACACTCAAACTGCTAGTTTTGCTAAAACATATGTGCATGTGTGTATGTCCGACCGTTTGAAATGCACGACATAAATGGCCACGGTGAAAACAGGTCAGAAGAGGCTGTACACATACACGTGCGTGCAAAGATACTTATACACATGAAATACCTGGAATCTAATGAAACTTGAATAGAAACTAATGTAATACATAACTTCTGTACTTGAATATTGTCCACTATATTGCATTTAATAATGTAATGCATTTTAAAAATCTGAGGGTGGGTCCCAAGAAAACATTTTCAGATAAACGCACAGACAATATATATATAAGACAGCAGCAAGAACAAAATCAAAGCAAGAATGAAAGAAGATGCAGGAAGGAATGGTGAGAAATTCCTCTTCTGGTTAGGATTTAGGAGGACATCAAAGACCTTTGCTTCTACAATAGCAAGAAAAACGTGAGCAAAATAAAAATCATTCTCTCCATTAGGGCTGGTAAAGAAAGGTGAATCCACGGAAGATTTGATGAGCTTGATTCTGAAGAGAAACAAGCCCTTGACAGGTGATCGGGTGGCAGCTTACGAGGCTGGGGTGGGTGTGAGGCCTGTGTGTGGCAGGTCTGAGAGGCTCTCACTGTGGACGGAGAGACATGTAGAGACAGAGAGAAACCACGCTGCCTTTGATGGCCATCTCGGCTCGAGAGGGTGCAGAAGGCTGGAATGTGGAAGAGGCCCAAATATACCTTTGGGGCTGGGTCTCCCAGTTCCACCCCTCCCACCGCCTCTGGATTTCTCCAGAACCAGCCACAGAGAGGAGAAGCTGTAGGTGCAGCTCGTGCATCCTCAGAGCAGACACGTTCCAGGGCCAAGTTGGAGTTGAGTCCAAAAGTGAACCAAGCACAATGCAGCAGAAGGCTGCCCAAGCTCAGATGCTAACAAGATCAGACAGGTGACGGCAGAGGAAGGTAGGGTTGAGCCAGCCACAGGTGAGCGAGGACCTAGAGCCTGGCCCACTCCACCTCAACTGGACTCGAGGCACACCTGAAAGGGAGGAGAGGGCTTGCAGTCTTTGGGGCGCGCGCGCACACACACTCACACACACACACACATTATACTCTAGGCTCCACCATTGTAGAAATATCTGGAATCCAATGAAAAATTACTAGAAATTCAAAGAAGTAAGAAAATTAAGCCCATAAACAAGAGGAAAAAAGTGAACAGAAACAGAACGACAGTTGACCAGGTTATTGGAATTAGCAGAAAAGACCTTTTAATCAATTATTATAAATATGTTAAAGAATTTAGAGAAAAATATGGATACACTTGAGAGATGAGAGGGAGTATTTCAGGGGAGAAATTGAATATCTAAACAAGAGTCAAATGAAAATTCTAGAATTAAAAAGAACAATATCTAAATAAAAAATTCTGTAGGTGGAACTGACACGAAACTTAACATTACAAAATAAAAGGATTGTGAATGAAAAGACAGTTCAATAGAAATCATTCAAATTGAAGCAGGCAGAAAGAAAAGGAACAAAAGGAATCAAAAGAACAATAGTGATCTGTGGGATAGCATCAAGCACTCTACCATATGTAACTGAAATCCCAGAAAGCAGAAAAAAGTTTGAAGTAAAATGGTCAAAATATTACCAAATTTGATGAAAGCCAAAATTCACAGACCCAAGAAACTCAATAAATTCCAAATGGGATTTAAAAAAGAGAAAACTAGCCTGGATACATCATAGTCCAGTCGCTGAAAATCAAAGATAAAGAACAATTCTTAAAAACAGCTGGAGGAAAAAGACATATTACATATGGGGGAAAATGATAAACTTGAGCATTGATTTTTCATCTGAACTGATTCTATTTAGAAGACAATAGAATGGAATCATCAGAGCACTAAAAGAAAAAATTCAACTGGAAATCTATATCCATTGAAAATAGCTTTCAAAAAATCCTTCATTTCAGAAAAATGAAAGCCAAGAGAGTTGCTCCTGAGGAGAGTTACACATAAAAAATGCCAAAAGAAGTTACCCAAGTTAGTACTTGGATGATTTCATTCTATTGCCTTCCAAATAGAATTATTTCTGATAAGAAATCAAAGCTCAAATTTATCATTTTTTCCCCACAATTGTACTTGGATATTTTAACAATCCACTTTCAGAAATTGACAAAACAAGCAGACAAGCTATCAGAAGGATCAGAAAGTTCTGAAGGACCTGATTGAGCAACTTGACCTAATGGGCAGTTACAGACTGCTACTTCCAACAAATGAACTTAGAGTCCAAGTCACCAAGATAAACCATAATTGGGGGATAAAAACATATTTATTTGGGCATAGAATTAAAATTATATCAACACAAAGGAAATAAATTAGAAATCAGTAATAATAAAATATCTGGAGGAATGGATGTAGGTTAGTGGTTGAGCACCTGCCTCCCATGTACGAGCTGCTGGGTTTAATCCCCAGTAACTTCTAAAAAAAAAAAAAAGGAAAAAAAGAAAAAATATATCTGGATGCTTCTAAATAGTCCATGATAAAGTATTTTGAACTAAATGATAATAAAAGCACAGAATTTAAAAATTTTGGAATGCAGCTAAAGTGGCTAAAGTAGAGGGCAATTTGTAGCTTTAAATGCTATTTTAAAGGAGATGAAAGACTTAAAAATCAATGTTCTAAAGTTAATTCTTAAGATAGATATAAAACAGTAAATTATATGCAAATAATTAGAAGGAAAGAAATTACAAAGATAAGAGGAGAAGTCATTGAAGAAAATCAAGAAAACAGGAGTAAAAAATTGGATCTTTGGGGAAATTAACAAAATCGATAAACTCTTAGCAGGGCTGATTAAGGATTAGAGAGAAAATGACAAATAATAATATGAGACATGAAGATGGGGAAATGCCATAGACATTAAAAAGATAATAAAGGTAAATTATGAACAACTTTATGAAAGCAAATTAGACAACCTGGATAAAATGATCAAATCCCATAAAGGACATAAGTTACCAAACTTGACACAAGAAGATATACAATATTTTAATGGCTCTCTCTCTCTCTCTATATATATATATATATACAGTTTGTTTTTGTTTTGTTTTTTTATTTTTTAAAATATACTTGAAAAAAAAAAAGATATTTACATTACATAAGTGTTACATAAAAAATATAGGGGATTCCCATATGCCCCCCTCCCTACCCCCCCACATTTTCCCACATTAACAACATCCGTCATTAGTGTGGTACATTTGTTACAATTGATGAACGCATTTTGGAGCATTGCCACGAAGCATGGATTATAGTTTACATTGTAGTTTACAGTCTCTCCTGCACATTTTTGTAAGTTACTACAAGATATATGATGGCCTGTATCTGTTATTGCAATGCCATTCAGGGCAATTCCCAAGTCCCGAAAGTGCTCCCAAATTACACCTATTTTTCCCTCTCCCTCCCCTCAGAACCCCCAGTGGCCACTGCTTCCACATCAATGATAAAAGTTCTTCCATTGCTAGAATCACAGTAAGTCTATAGTAGAATAACAGTAAGTCTACTCTAGCCCATCGTTCATTCCCCAATCCTGAGGATTCTGGGATGGTGATGCCGACTCCACCTCTAATTGAGAGGGGGCTTAGATCTCATGGGGCAGATGGATGGGACTATATTGCTTGTGGTTGTAGACTTTCTCTGTTCCTTGGGATGGTCGTTGTTCATCATCATCTCCTCATCACTGGGTGAGTCCAGTGAACTGGAGAGTAGATGTTACAAATCTGTTGAGATCCAGGGCCCAACTGGTACATGGACGGACCAAAGATTTAAGCCTCTTGGACATACACCTATCAAGTCTAGTACTAACTATAGGTTCAAATAGAAGGGGCAGAAGAGCCATGTGTAGGGAAACCACAACTGAGTCCAACTCTGTCACACTGGGGAGCATAAATTCCCAAGTAGAGCCCACTGGCAGGGCACCAAACTCCTGATTACAAGATTTAAAAACTTAAATTTATAATTAAAAACCTTCCTATTAATAAATTTCACCAGTGAACTTGAGTAGGAAAAAAATTATAGCAATCAAACTATTTAAAAAGTAATGGAGTAGGACAAAAATATAAAATGATCCAGGAAGCTGTTTTTCCACAGAATCTTTGAACAGCTAGCAAAACCTGGCAGGGCCATTTTCCTCAGAACTTAAGAAAATAATTAAAGGCTCCTAGTAACTGGGTGAGTGCCAAATCAAGAAAACAGTTTTAAAAAGCAGTAGGAGAAGCTTGTGATGCTCTTGTTGGCCCCCTGTTCTGGAGGGGGCAGAAAAACCCCTGTGCACATACTGGGGTGCCTGTAAGTCAATGCCAATCTATTGATTGCAGTTTTAGTTTGCTAAAGCTGCTGGGAGCAAAGTACCAGAAATGGGTTGGCTTTTACAATAGGGATTTATTAGTATAAAAGCTTACAGTTCTGAAGCCATGAGAATGTTCAAATCAAGGCATCAGCAGAGATGCTTTCTCACCAAAGCAGGCTGCTGGTGATCCTGGGGTCCTGCCACGTGGCGAGGCAAAATGGAGGCCAGCCTCTGCCCAGGTCCCAGCCTTCCCCTCCAAGCTCGCTGTGGGCCATCAAGCAAATGGCTCCTCCCTCCCTTCTCCTCACTTTGGGCTGCTCCACTGATTCCAGCCTCCAGCCTCTCTCTCAGCCTCTCTGGGTTTCTCTCTTTCTGCAGCTGTAGGCAATCCTGGAGCCTTCGCTCGCGTGGCAGGGTGAAGCGGAAGCTGCTTGCTTTCTCTGTGTGTTCCTGCTTTCAGTTACCCACCTGTGTGAGACGCTGGCAAGAGCACCGAGACCCAGCCTGCATCATGCCTCATTGACACAGTCCAGTCAAAGACCCTAAAGCAATCCAAACAAAAGTGATCTGAACAAAGGGTCTCTTAACTGAATTTAATGTGCTCAAAGGGTCTCATACCCACAGGAATGGACTAATTCCAAGAACAATTTTTTTTCCTGGGATTCACAAAAGCTTCACAATGTCACACAGAGAGTAAACAAGAGAGAGCTTGGGTGGCTATACTGATATCAGATAATGAGGCTTTAATTAAAAACAGTTATGAGGGATGAAGAAGGTCACTATATATCGATAATGGGGTCAATTCAACATGAAGATATAACAATTATAAATATATGTGCACCTAACAGCAGAACCCTCAAATATATGAAGCAAATACTGCCATATTTGAAGGGAGAAATAGATGGTTCTACATTAATATTAGGGGACGTCAATACACCACCTTCAATAATGGATAGAATATCTAGACAGAAGATCAATAAGAAAATAGAATAATTTGAATGATACTCTAAACCAACTAGACCTCACAGATCTATAAAGAACAATTCACCCAACAGCAGCCAAATACACATTCTTCTCTAGTGCACACGGACCATTCTCCAGGATAGACCATATGTTAGGTCACAAAACAAGTCTCAATAAATTTAAAAATATCAAAATCATACAATATATCTTCTGTGATCACAATGTAATGAAACTAGTAATCAGTAATAGAGCGAGAACTGGAAAATTCACAAATGTGTGGAAATTAAACAGCACACTCTTAAACAATCAATGGGCCAAAGAAGAAATCTTAAGAGAGAATAGGAAATAGCTTGTGGCAAATGAAAATGAGAACTCCACACACCAAAATTTATGGAATGCAGTGAAGGCAGTGCTGAGAGGGAAATCTATAGCTCTAAATGCTTACATTAAAAAAGAAGAAAGGTCTCAAATCAGAGACCGAACCTCACACCTGGAGGATCTAGAAAAAGGTGAGAAAACCAAACCCAAAGTGAGCGGAAGGGATTATATAATAAAGACCGGAGTGGAGATAAATGAAACAGAGAATTAAAAAATAGAGGGCATCAGCAAAATCAAAGTAGTTTCTCTGAAAATATCAGTGAAATTGATAAGCCTTTAGCTAGGCTGACAAAGAAAAAAAGAGCAAGGATGCAAATAACTAAAATTAGTAATGAAAGGGGAAATATTAATACTGACCCCACAGATATAAAAGGGATTATAAGAGGATAATATGAATAACTACATCATCAAATGAGGTAACCTAGATGAAATGGACAAATTCCTAGAAACACACTAACTATACTGACTCAAGAAGAAACAGAACATATTAACAGAATAATAACAAGTAAAGAGATTGAATCAGTCACCAAAAACCTTTCAACACAGAAAAGTCTAGGATCAGATGACTTTAGTGGTGAATTCTGCTGAACATTCCAAGAAGAATTAACACCAATCTTGCTCAAACTCTTCCAAAAAATCGAAGAGGAGGAACACTCCCTAACTCATTCTATGAGGTCAACATTACCCCAGTGCCAAAGACAGATAAAGATACCCCCAAGAAAAGAAATTTACAGACCAATATCCCTTATGAGGATGAATGCAAAAATCCTCAACAAAATACTGGCAAACAGAATCCATAAGTATATTAGAAAGATTATACACCATGGTCTAGTGTAATTTATTCCAGGAATGCAAGGATGGTCCAACATGAAAATCAATCTATGTAATATCCCTCATTAATAGAATGAAGGGAAAAAACACATGATGATCTCAATTGATGCAGAAAAGGCATTTGACAAGCTCCAACATCCTTTCATGATAAAAACACACTTTAAAAACTAGGAATAGAAGGGAAATTTATTTTAATGTATGTTAACATACACTAAACACAATGAAGAGCATTTATGAAAAACCCACAATGGTGGTGGCAAAAGACTGAAAACTTTCCCTCTGAGATCAGGAATAAGAAAACAATGCCCATTGTCACTGCTGTTACTCAACGTTCTAATGGAAGCTCTATCCAGAGAAATTAGTCAATGGTAATAAATAAAAGGCATCCAAATTATAAAGGAAGAAATCAAATTATCCTTATTCATTGGTGATGGAAGGGAAGCATCTTCAGGTCTTTGTGTTAGGCAATGGTTTCTTTAGACTTTACACCAAAAGCACAAGCAACATAAGAAAAAAACAGACAAATGCGGCTTCATCAAAACCAAAAACTTTTGAGCATCAAAGGATTTAATCATGAGAGTAAAAAGACAATCTACAGAACAGGAGAAAATATTTCGAAATCACAAATCTGATAAGGGCTTAATATGCAGAATATATAAAGAAATCCTACAATACAACAATAACAAAAAACAAGCAACCCACAGACATGTTTCCAAAGAAGATAGACAAATGGCCAAAAAAGCACATGAAGGGATGTTCAACATCATTAGCCATCAGGGAAACGTAAATCAAGACTACAATGAGATGCCATTTCACACCCACTAGAATTGCCGCTATTAAAAGAAAAGAAAAAAAGGAAAACAGCAAGTGTTGGAGAGGATGCAGAGAGAGAGGGGAGCACTCATTCTTTTTTCATGGGAATGTAAAATGGTGCAGCCACTGTGGAAAACAATTTGGTATTTCCTCAGAAAGTTAGATGTAGAATCACTATATGACCCAGCAATCCCACTTTCAGGTATATATTCAAAAGAATTGGAAACAGGGACTCAAAGAGATACCTGCACACTGATTTTCATAGCAGTATATTATTCACAATTACCAAAATATGGAAGCATCCCAAGTGTCTATCAGTAGATGAATGGATAAACAAAATATAGTATAAACATACAATGGAATATTATTCATCCATAAAAAGGAATGAAGTTCTGATACAAACGACAACATGGGTCAACCTTGAAGACATCATGCAGAGTGAAATAAGCCAGATAAAAAAGGACAAATATTTTATGATCTCACTGATGTGAAATAATTAGAATCAGCAAATTCAGAGAGTCAGAGCCCAGAGTACAGGTCACCATGGACCGGGGTGGGGGTGGGGGTGGGGAATGGGGAGTTACGTCTAATTGGTGCAGAGTCTCTGTTTGGGGAGATGGAAAAGTCTTGGTAATGGATGGTGGTGATGGCAGCATGGCATCGTGCATGCAATTAACATCACTGAATTGTATGTTTGAATGTGATTAAAAGGGGGAAATTTTAGGTTGTATATATGTTACTAGAATGAAAATAATTTAAAAAAATGTAAGATTGCACAGTGAACCCTAATACAAACTATGGGTTATTGTTAATAGTATAACTATAATAATATTGTTATATCAGTTCTAACAAAGCTATCACACGAATGGAAAGTGTTAAGAGGGAAAACTGCGTGTGTGAGGGGGTGTATGGGAACTCTGTATTTTCTGCATGGTGTTCAGTAAACAGTGTGGCTGAGAATAAATTTAAAGAGAGTTGTTTAAGGCCACTAACCTGAAGGCTATAAACTGTGACTGATGTAGATTAACAATGTGCTCAATGAAAGGTTATGCCATATTCACAGATTGAAATACTCAATATTGTAAGTCAGTTTTCTTCAAAGTAAGCTATGAATTAAATATGATCACAGCAAAAATCCAAAAATAGAAAAAAATAAATGAGTAGGTTGTAGCTTCTATTTTATTTGTGAATCCAGAATAGCCCAGACAAAAACCCAACAAAGTCATTACAGGAAAAGAAAATTACAGAAAAACTTCCTTCACAAGCAGAGACTCAAAATCGTCAATAAAATATAAGCAAATCAGATTCAGCTATATCTGCAATGCAGAGCACACTGCAAACAATGGAGCTCACCCCAGGAAGGCAAGGCTAGTTTAACATCCAAATAGCAAACACTCGAACTCACCCTATTAACAGACTAAAAAGAAAAACTGTAAGATCATCTTGATAGATGCAGAAAAAGTCATTTGACCAATATCCAGTATCCATTTATGATAAAAACATAAATAGCTCTCAGCAAACCATGAACAGAAAGGAGTTTCCTCAACTGACAAATGGCACCCATGGAAAATCTACAACTAGCATCATACTTGAGAGTGGAAGACCAGCAGCTCACAGACAAGGCAGAGGTGCTCACTCTCACGGCCTCTGCTCAAGGCTCATAGACCTTAATATTCTACCTGAAAAATCATGGGGTTGCAAATGAGGTGGATGTAGGACTCAACCACAGTTACAGGGAGGGTGCAGAGGGAATAACAGATTAAAATGAAATTATTTTAGTGTTTTATCCTTTTTTGGTAAAAAAAATATTTACCTCCAGGGTCCATCAAGGAATCCCAGTCTTCCGTCGGGTCTAGCGCTCCTTGGGCTAAGGCGCGGCAGCAGTCTGGCTGCCTTCCTTCCAGGCCCTCGGGCGGTCGGGCACCGCGCCGCCCCTTGCCGTCGGGCAGGGACATAGGACTTGCTTTGGTCAACGAGATGCAAGTGGGAATCTTCAGACATAAGCATTTAATTGCTTCTGAGCCGCTCCCCAGCTCGCCCTTCACCTGCCATGGTGATTGCTTGTTGATGTGGCACCCACATCACTGGCCCCCAAGACATCCCCACCCGAACCCCAGGACCGGTGCACCTGCTACCTGGTGTGGCAAAAGGGGCTTGCGGTGTGAGTGAAGTTACGGCTCTTGAGATGGAGCAGCTGTCCTGAATTTTCTGGTTGGGCCCAATCTTTAGTGAGAAATTAAACATTTAAAGGCAGAGACTCTTTTCTGGGTGAAGTCAAAGAGATGTGACAGAAGTCGACGCAGGGGAGAGTCACGGCGTGAAGAGAACATGACCTGCCTCCGAAGACGGGGAAAGAGGGTTGGGAACCAAGACGCGCAGTGTATTAGTCAGCAAAAGGGCTGCTGATGCAAAGTACCAGAAACCTGTTGGTCTTTATAAAGGGTATTTATTTGGGGTAGAAGCTTACAGTTACCAGGCCATAAAGTGTAAGTTTCTTCCCTCACCAGACTCTGTTGCCACGTGTTGGAGCAAGACAGCTGTCGACATTTGCCAGGGTCGGGGCTTTTTGGGGTCCTCTCTTCCCGGGGCTGCGTTTCTCTCCAGACTCAGCTCCTCTGTTTCCTCCACAAGGTCAGCTGTAGACTATGAGGCTCTCTAGGCTCTGCCTCTCTCCACAAGGTCAGCTGTGAATGGCTCTTCTCTTTTCCTGGGGCCTTCTCTCCTTCCTCATCAGAACTCCAACATCAAAACTCTGTCCTTTGCCATGCCTTTTGTCTTTGAGATCCCACCCACCAAAAGGTGGGGCTCAACGCCCTGCTGATGTGGCCCAGTCAAAGCCCCAATTATAACTTAATCATGCCCAGATGAACAGACCAGTTTACAAGCATAATCCAATATCTATTTTTGGAATTCATAACTTCATCAAACTGCCAAACTGCTACATGCAGTTTCTGCAGCTGGAAAGGCCCCGAGCTGACAACCAGCAGGGAAATGGGGGCCTCAGCCCAGCAACCAAAGGGAACGGAGTTCTGCTAATGACCTAACCGAGCAGGAAACGGATTCTCCCCAGAGCCTCTGCAAAGGAACACATCCCTGCCGACACTTCTTTTTTAGGAGGTACGTTGGATTGAACATACATGGGAGGCAGGTGCTCAACCACTGAGCTACTCCCACCCCCCCCTAGCGACACCTTGACTTGAGCCTCGTCAGACCTGCGGTGCCGTCTGAACGGCAGAACTATGCCGTGATAGATTTGCGGGGTTTGAAGGCAGCACGTTTGTAGTAATTTGCTACAGCAGAGAAAGAAAAAGAATCTAATATGGAGGTGCCAGTCTGAGCCAGCAGGAGAGCTGCCGTGCGGGAGGGAGGCTTATCCACAGCGTGGGCCGGAGGGAAGACTCTGTGGGGGTCAGAGCCTGAGGTCTGGGGGATGTTTGTTCCTGCAGCACAAACCAGCCTGCCCTGCCTGCCACAGAGGGGCTGTGTGGGTCTGGAGCTGCCTGCTTTGCTGTCACTGCAGCCTTTCACTTACGACCCCACGACACCTTCCTGCGACGCGTAAACCATCCACGGGCTCACCTGCGGCAAGGCTCTCTTCTGCCGGCATGGGCTGCCCAGGCTGCCCTACCGCGACTGGGGCCCGCGGAGCTCTCGCACCCCGAATCAGCCCAGCAGACGTGAGGCCAGGTTGCATCGTGGCTCAGTGTGGCCTTGGGGTCCCCGGGCGTCTGCCAGGAGAGGTGCTGGCGTCTGGGAAACCAGCTCGCCCCTTCCAGCGCGCCGCGCTCTGCCCCCTCTGCCTTCTCTCCGGTGGTCCTGGAGCCGCCACCCTGGGCTCGTTCTGGTCCCCACCGCCCAGCGGTCTTGCAGCTTCAGCCCCACCCCCGCTCTGGGCTCCCTCCCCACGATTCGAACCTGGATGTTTCCCTTTCTGGAGCTGAAGTGCAATGAGGGGTAAACAAAATACTTCTGTTTCTAAAAGATTTTATGATTTTATAACATTCTTGTCATCGTTCTGTGAATTTAGAGCTGGAAGAGGAGAATTCAGCCAGGGCCGCCTCGGCCTGCCCGCGCTAACTCAGCGCAGTTATTTCCTAACAAAACCGCAGCAGGGCCTGGCGGGTTCCTGCCAGAAGCTGGGTGGTCAGGGGCTCCTTCCCCAGGCCCTGGCGCAGACGGGAGCCCGGGGCCGGGAGGAGAGCCAGCACGGACGAGGAACAGGAGCCTGACCACGACGGGGCTCAGGCTTGCTTTCTTATCTTTCGCCTGAAAGGGCGCTGGCCCAGCCCTCTACCCCGGCGCCCCACGGCACCTTCCAAGCTAAAGGAAGGGCGCCTAGCGTGAGCTGGGGCGTTCCTGGAGTGTGCCCAGGGCAGGCACACCTGGGCCACCCTGGGCCCCGGGTCTCCGGCTGGGAACTCAGAAGGAGATGGAGGCTGCGCCGGGAGGGCGCGTGCCCCGGTGGGCACGACTGCTGGGCCTGCCTTGGTCTCCCTGCCCTCACGTCCGCCGTGTGACATGGAGCTGGCGGGCAGGCCAGCAGCGGGCAGTAAGCACAGACCCTGTGCTGGTGACGGATGGCCGAGAATGGCACGGACTCTCTTGCTGAATTCGTGCTGAAGCTCGCGGACGCCTGTCTGCGGATGAGCAGGCCAAGGGCTGCAGGGGAAGATGGCGGCAGACGAGGCTGGGAGACAGCGGCGAGAATCCCTGACACTAAGCCTGGACCACAAAGTGGGGTGCTGGAAGGGCAGCCAGGCTGGGGTGTCCCAGGCTCAGGGGCTACCAGTTCCAGGGGCCCCGAGGTGGGAGAGGGCTCGTGCGGCTGCCGGCCCTGCAGGGCGGCGGGACTCGGCGCCTCCGCACGCCTAGAACACTTCCTCCTGCAGCTTGGGGCTCGGTCCTCGGTCAGGGAAAGGTCCTGCCGAACGGTCAGCAGAGGCGGCCCCGGGAAGGGGAGCCGGGCGCAGCCGTCCGTCCTCGTTTGTGGCTCAGAGCGCAAGGACGTTCCCTCCCCGCAGGGCTCAGTGCCTCGCCGCGCGCAGGCCTCTCCGGGACTCGCCATGTTGGCTGGCAAGAGCTGGCGGAGTCCAAGGGCTTGACAAGCTGCTACTCAAAGCAGCGATAGCGGCCTATTTGCCAGCTGGCCGCGGAGCCGCGGGGAGGGCTGCGGTCAGCATCTGCGCCAACTTCCCGTGGACGCCCCCAGCCGCGGGCTATAAAGGCGGCGGCGCGAGGAGCCGGCACAGCCCCCCGAGCCCCAGCGAGCGCGGACCCCTGGAGATGAAGGCCCTGCTCCTGACCGTCGGCCTCGGCCTGGTGGCCGCCCTGCAGTCCCTGGACCCCCTGCGCCCCAAAAAGATGCTGAATGTGCGTCTGGGGTGGGGCGGGGTGGGCTGCAGGGGCTGCGACAGAGGGCCAGGGGCTCATGACCCCATTTAGGAAGCCAGTGGTTTGTGGCCAGGGGTTGGCTCCACTCGAGGGCTCTGTATCTGGGGGCATATCCAGAGGGAGCCGGACGAGTCAGAGCCAAAGGAGCACCCCCCTGCGCTGCCAGGACCCTTGGGCATGGGGGTGGGGGCTCAGAGAATGTGCTAGAAGAAGGAAGGGAGGGGGTCCTGAGAGGGAGCCTCCGATGTGCCGGGGGTGAGCGCCGGCTGCGGGAGGGTCGGGCGGGGGCCGCCAGCCAGGTGGGGCCAGAGCAGGTGCCAAGGAAACGCATCTTCCAGATTTGGGGGACGTGGTACATGAAGAGCATCGTGGCGGACAAGGAGCTGCTGGGCGACGAGGTGCGCAGGCCCGTGTCCCCCGTCAGGCTCATAAACTCGAGCGTCGGCATCGTGAAGGCCTTCTTCATGCACCTGTGAGTGGCCCGAGGGCTGGGCGCGGCCTCGTGGGCGGGGGTGGAATGGATCCCCCCCTGCTCTGGGGGGAGAGCCCCAAGAGGCGACTCAGGCTGGGCGCTCGCCAGTGGCCGGGGGGCCGGACAAGGGGCATCCCCCGAAGCGCAAGTGGACACTGGGAGCCGCGGCCGCCCACCGGCTTCTGTTCCAGGAGGAACGGTCAGTGTCGCGAGATGGAAACAACCCTGCACAGCACGGGCGTGCCCGGCAGATACAGCGCCTGTGAGTCGGGGTGAACAGCCCCTCCTGCTCCCACCTCAGGGGTACCCCGTGCTGTGGGTGCAGGTCCTGGGGCATTGGGGCCTCAGTGCCTGTGGCCAGGCCAGGCTGGGCCTCGGTGGAGCAAGGTGGTGGGAGGGGCTGTCACCCCACACTGGGGAGCCCTGCCACACTGTCCCCAGGGCTGGGGTGCCCCAGCCTCATCCCTGTGTTCTCGGGGCACCCTGCAGTTGCAGGCACAAGTCACCTGCAGATCAAGGAGCTGCCCGTGAAGGACCACTGCATTTTCTACTGCGAGGGAGAATTCCAGGGCGAGAGGTTCCGAATCGGGGAGCTCATGGGTGAGTGTCCTCTGTGGCTGCCCCTCCCTGTCACGGCAGCTCCACTTCCATGGTGGCTTCTGGAGCCAGCGCTTCTGTGGCGCAGGTCCCTCTGGCCCCATGTGGACGTGAAAGGGTCCCCCGTGCTGGCCTCTGTGTGCCAGGCACTGGGCGAGCCCAGGGCCACCGTGGGAGGGCTGGAGGTCAGAGCCCTGCAGTGGGGGCCATAAGGGGACAGGGTCGACACAGCCCACCGTGACCCGACCTCATAGCCGAGTGGGCAGGGGGTTCCCCCACCTAATCCCCCACCACTGGACCTGCCCAGCTGTGTGTGCTCTGTGTGGACAGAGCCCCAGACCCGACCCAGAGCCCTGGGCGGCTTTCTGGGTGTTTCCCCTCTGGCTGCTGCCCCCTAAGGTGAAGTCCCCACCCCACCCCTGGTGCTGGGAGCTGGGCGCCTCCTCCCGGGGTCTGCTCACTGGGGGGCTTCCCAGCCATGCCCTGACCTGGTTCACGATGGGCATTTCCTTGCCGTCTCACCGCAGGTAGAAATCTGGACGTGAACTTGGAAGCCCTGGAAGAATTTAAGAAATTTGCGCGGCGCAAAGGATTCCTTCAGGAGAACATCTTCGTCCCTGTCCAGATGGGTAAAGGGCTGTGCCGCTGGCGGCCCCTCCGGGGGGCTGTTCGAGGGGGGTGGCGCAGAAGGCGGGGTATGTTCCTGGTTGTCCCCCAAGCTGTGCATCTTTTGTTCCCACAGAAAACTGTACTTACAGCCACGGCTAGGGGTGAGTCAGAGGGAACCTAACAGGGGTCCTGGGGCCACCAGGGCGTCCAGAGCCTCCAGGGGGCAGCAGGCACCTTGCCCGAGCCCTATGGTGCCTTCTCTGCGGACATCGCTGCTCGGATCTCTGTCCCAAGCATCACTCCCAGCACACTCGGGTCCCTTCTGCTAGCTGCACAGGAAGAATAGCCGTTCTGCCTCCCACGCCCCGGCCACTGTGCGCAGGCGTGACGCCCCCCAACTCCTCCCAAGGCCGGGAGGGGCTTCTGCACACCTGTCCACACCTGCCCTTCACCAGCTCCGCCCCAGCCCCAAACCCGCCCCTCAGCGCACCTGCCCCGCCCCTCCACTCCCCGGGGTCCTCCCTCTCCTCCCGAGTTGGGTCCGTCCCTGGGTCTGCCCATTTATCTTGGGGGGGCACCCTGGGACTTGCCATGGTCCCGGGACCTGTGAGCGGAGTGGGCCAAGAACCCGCAGCCCAGCCCGCCACAGCCCCCTCCTCTCCGGTCGCATCTCGTGAGGCCACGCCCACAGGAGCACAGCTCTGGATGCTGCGAGACCGCGGGGAAGACCCCCATCTGCCTTTACTCCTCCCCCGAGAGCCCCCTCTGCAGCAGCCCCGTCCGGCCCATGGCACCCACCCTGCCCCTCTGACTCCTCATCTTTCCCAGGGGAGAGGTCTCACGGTCACCGCCAGGAGCAGCTACCGGCAGCGCGGAAAGAGCTCCCAGCTTCCCTCCCCCTGCCGCCCCCCGCCCGCTCCCCAGCCCTCCATCCTCTCCTGATTCTGCATAAACAGCTTCAGCATCCTCCAGACTCTGCCTGTCTGTTGGGGTCCCGCAGGGCGAGCTCCCTTGAGCCCCTGGGAGTCTGCTGGGAGGTGGAGGGAGGGGAAGCTAGGGTGGGAAGGGCAGGAAGGGCTCTGAGGGGTGGGCGCTGCATCCAACAGGCAGGAGGCTGGCAGAGGGAGGGGCCTGCCTGGTCCAACGCCTGCGACACCCAGGTCCTGGGTGGTGGGCGCGGGGTGGAGTGGGGCCCTGATGAGTGGCAGCGCTTGGACTTGGAGGGGTCCTGGGTCCAGGCTCCAGCCCCAAGGCAGGGGCTCAGCAGAGCCGGCCCAGGTGGAGTCACCTGGCACTTGGGGTTCTGGCTTCCCTGGAGATGCTGCAGGAGGGAGGGGGAAGGGGCCGTGCTGGGGGGCTCACCAGGATGGAGGGAGCAGGGCGCTGGGCACCCAGCCAGGAGCATGTCTGCACTCTTTCTACCCCTCCCCTGAGCCCTTGCCCAGGTATTCTGATGCCCCAAACCAGCCTGGCACTTCGCTCTGAGCTGCCTGTCTGCCAGCTGACCAGTGTTTCCCTCTCTTCACGTGGGAGGGACTGACCCCAGCCTCACTTGTCCCTCCATTGCAGGGACCGTGCAACTTCCCAAGGCCCCACTGCCACTGGTGGGGGGCTGCTGGCTTTCTCAGGCCTGTCCGCCACACACCGGGTCCCCAGATCCAGACTGCTTCCCTCGTGGGTGCGGTCTGCACGTCTTCCCATCTTGAGGAGGACTCCCAGCGTCCTCCATGTGGTTGCGGGAAACCAGGCAGGGGGCTCCTGCTGAAGTGTGCTGCCCACCTGGGGAAGGGGCATGGGGAGGGGGCCGGCCTGTGCTCGCCGGGTCCTCTTTCTGTGATGGTGGCCCCTCCGCCCCACATGTTCGTGGGGGCAGGGCTTCGCCCCCTCCCCCCCCCCCGAGGCTCCAGGGATGGGCCCCCTGCCTCCCTCAGCCCCTGGTGGCTCCGTTCCTTGCTTGGGATCCTGAACTTAACTACATTTTGTGTAGTAAGGAATTTGCCCAAAGAGAGGCCTGGACTTTGTCCTCCACTTTTGGGAGGGTCACCACTAAGCCCTTGGAATGTCCTGCCTGAGTGGAGGGTCTTTGCTTGCTTGGGGGTCTCCGGCTACCCCCACAGCAGCAGTGCGGTTCGGGGTGGGGCCTTGGGTCACGTGGTGTGGGCGGCATGGAGCCCCAGCCAAGCTTCGGGACCCCGAGGCTCAGGGGCACGCCCCTGGTGGGCCGCTGCCGCACGCGTGGTCACGCAGGGAAGCCGTAAAGTCGTACACAGCGGAAGCTCTGCGTGTGGAGCCCTGCTGGACCCTGCCCTGCTAGCTAGGCTCGCCCTCCCTGGGTGGGTTTCAATCTGTACCTGCTCTGAGTATAACAGCTCTCAGTGAGTCTTGTGAGTCCTCCCAGCAAGTTATCGAACCCCAGCCTGGTTTTGGGGACCCCTGAACTTGCCGTTGGTGTCAGAGGTGAGTGTGGACTTGTGGACTGTGCCCCCCCAGACACTGCAAGTCCGCAAGACCCTGTTTCCACACACGGCGGCACCCTCAGGTTCCGTGGGGCAGGGGGTGGGCGGGTTTTCTGGGGTCGCCGTCCAGCCCACCGAACTCGCTGGCAAGGGGCAGGTTCGGCAGCCCCCAGCCATGGTGGGCTTCCCACGGCTGCCTTAGCAAATGCCAGGAGCCTGGCCACTCGGAACGGCAGCTCTCCTGGCTGACGCGAGGTCGGAAGTCTGAAAGGGTCTCCCTGGGCCAGGGGTCCCAGGCCGCGGCCTAGAGAAGCCCCCGAGCCTACGGAAGTCGGCGCTCTCGCCTCCTCCGCCTGCCAGGGCGGCTCCCATCCTTGGTTCAAGGCCCTTCACCACTGCGTGGGCCTTGCCTGAAGCCACGTGGCCCTGGCTGTCTTGCTCTCCTGGCCCCTGTTCCGTCTGTGAGGACCCTCGTGAATCCTCAGGCCCCAGACAGTGCAGGCCAGCTCCATGCAAGGCAGCCCCAGGGGCCATACGGGGCCACCTCCTGGCAGAAGTTTCCAGAGAACTGGTGGACCTGCAGTCATCTTCCTGCTGCAGTAAGAGCAAACACCTACGCAGGGGAGTGCTCTGAGGGCCCCCCCACAGACACACAGACACACAGACATGCAGACACGCAGACATGCAGACACACAGACCCACACAGACACACAGACATGCAGACACGCAGACACACAGACCCACACAGACACACAGACCCACACAAGGACACAGACACAGACAGACAGACCCACACAAGGACACAGACACAGACACAGACAAACAGATAGATATGGAAAACACACACAGATACACACAGACACACATGGACAGACACACACACACACCCATGGACCCACAAGCACACAGATACACAATGACACACCTATGGACACAGAGACATACAGAGACAGAGAGATACAGACACACCCGCAAACACACACGCACATGGACACAGAGACACACAGGCACACATACAAAGGAGACAACACCATTTGTCGTCTGGGCAGAATGAAGGATGAGAGGCAGGGGGACCCCAAGGCCCCCTTGGCCCATCTCGAGTCTGGACACCCTCCCCAGCCCCATGGAGAGCAGAACTAGGGAAGGGGCGGCAGGAAGGGGGGGCGGCTGAGTCTGGGGACACCCTCGGGGCAACCCTGAGAAGGCTATTTGGGCAGCACAGGGGTAGGGTCCAGCGACTCAGGGAGGCCCCCAGGGGCCGCAGAGGACTGGGATACGTCCAGGGGAGTGGCCCCTGGGCCGTGGTGTTGAGCGTGGCAGAAAGCTCTGCTTGGCGTGAAGAGGTCTGGGGCAGGATGGCGACCTGGGGGCCTCCGCCCTGCGGGTGGGGGGGCGCTCACCACAGGGCGGGTCCCCAGGATTTCTGGGGCAGGTGCAGCCAGGGCCTGGGGTGGGCAGGCGGGGCACTGCGGGGAGGGAGCACAAGGAGGCATTGTGCTCCTCTCCGTGGCCCTAAATGCAGCAGTGGGCTGCTCCCCATTCTGATAACAAGTCAAGCCGAGAGGAGAGAGGAGACAGCTAATTATATGATATTAAGGATCCATTCACTGGGATCCAAACATAATGATCAAATCACCACCTAGCGGGCCAATGACCTGGGCTTTTGTGGAGGGGAGGAGGGGAGGAGTGGAGCCCCGGCTCCAGCTCAGCCCCCAGCCGGGGATAAATGGGCGCTGAGCTCGTGGGCGGCTGCATGCAGCCAGCAGGCGAGCTCCAGCAGAAGGCAGGGCGCCCTGACCATGTGGCTCCTTGTCCTGGCAGTCGGGCTGAGCCTGCTCCTGGCACGGCAGGCCCAAGAGGCCATCCAGCTGACCACGGCACAGCCGAATGAGGTGGGGGCCTGGGGGGCACAGGCCTGCGTGAATATGCATTGCATTGCCAAGGCCGGGCCCCTGGACTGGGCTGGAGCCTCCGTCCAGGTGATGGGAGACCCAGGCCGACTGCTGGCCAGAGGGGTCATCTCTCTGGGCCTTTGGAGGTGTCTCCTGGGTAGAGGAGGGAAACAGAGTGGGGCTGGGCAGGCGCACCCTGCACGGTGGGGTGCGGCATCCCCTGCTCCCTGTGCGTGCCACCATCCGTGAGGCCGAGACAGCCAAGGGAGGTCGTGGGCAGAGTCCCACTGACAGCCGCGGACTGACTGTGAAAACGTGGCCGAGCCACGGGGCTTTCCAAGATTCGGCTTCCTCAGAGGCCACCAGAACGTCAAAGCCACTTTGTGGCTACAGAAATATGAGGAATGCGATTCCTCTCCTGTGTTTCTGTTTTGCAAAAGACTATTATTGCTTTAGGGCCAATACTGAAAAACAAATATGTTATTACTAGAAATGCTGTAAACTCCAAAAATCCACGGGGCTGTTGGCGCAGGAGGCAGGTCTGCAGATGCCTAGCTGCCACCCCATCCCCTGGTCACTCGCTTCCCGCAGGGGCTGTCACAGCCTCACTGTCTTCCTAGTGGGGCTGGTGTGACCTGACCTGTGTCCCGGCCTCCCTGGGTCCCTCCAGCCTCATCTCCAGCCCGGGGGTCCCGGCCGCTCCCCGCCCACCATGGTCCCTCATCTGTCTGTCCTTCCCTCTCTGAGAGCTGCTCAGCTCACTGGCTGTGCCCCCGCCCCCCGGAGCCTGAGGTCCTCCTCTGTATCCTTTCCCTGGTACCTGTTCCCTTCTGGATCCTCCCTCCTGAGGGACAGGGTGCATTCGATCCCAGAGGTCACCTTCAGCCTCTCGGCCCAGGGGGTCCCCACCTCTGGCATGGGAGACCCCTGAGCTCGAGGAAAGTGAGCCCCAGGAGGCTCAGGGGCAGGGGGTTGCTGATGCTGGACCCAAAGGTTGTCACGCACACATGTGCACAGGCTCAGGACCAGCTGCCCACGATTTCCAGAGAAAGGCTTTGCTAATGACAATGGTGAAGGGAAATGAAGGCCATTCCAGTCCACGTTGTCCAGGCATCCAGTGAACAAATGGAGGGATGGGTGGGCAGGTGAGTGGGTGGGTGGATGGATGGATGGATGGATGGATGGGAAGATGTGTGGGTAGGTGGGTGGATGGGTGGGTGGGTGGATGGGATGGATGGATGGGAAGATGTGTGGGTAGGTGGGTGGTTCTGGGCCTCGTGCTCTTCCAAAAAATTTTATAATTAGTTTTTCTAATTCAGTGAAAAATGCTGTGGTAATTTTTATTGGGATTACATTAAATCTGTGGATCAGTTTGGGTAGGATAGACTTCTTAATGATGTTTAGTCTCCCTATCCATGAACAGGGAATATTCTTCCATTTATTTAAGTCTTTGATTTCACTTAAC
>JAQZBX010033631.1:0-25308 GCA_029593785.1 Cabassous unicinctus
TTTTGATCTCCTCCATCATGACTTTCATTCCCAAAAGATTTGCTATTTTTCTTTGCTGGCTTTCAAATTGTTCTTTATGCTCACTCAGTATCTTCTTAATATCCTTTATCTGTTTAGTCATATTTTCTTTCAATTCTTTGAATTGATTTAGGAGAGTTGTGTCATTATCATTGATTATTTGTCTTAAATCCTGTATCTATTTAGGATATTTGATTTGTTCCTTTGGCTGGGCCATCTATTCCTGTTTCCTAATATGGTTTGTAATTTTTTTTGCTGCTATCTAAGCACCTGAATATGTTGGTATATGTACTCTGATGGCCAGTTTCTCTGTCTTGCCAATTTTTTTTTTACAGCTCTTCTTTGATATTTGCTTCAACATATTTAAGTCTTTAAAATTGCCCAGGTTAAGTTATCAAAATTGTGCCAGGGACTCACTTATGTGGTGCAGATTTTCTCCCAGGAGTTAGGGCACAGAGAGAACCAAGAGTAGACTGGCTAGGAGATGGCGTTCATTGACAAAACTTTCCATGGAGGTGTTTCAATCTCCATTTTCCTGTGTTTTGGTCTGGCCAGAGCTGAGAGTCAAAGTGGGCTCTGCTGGCCTAATTCACTGAAGTAAAGCCCCCCCCCCCACTCCTCCTCCCTTTTCTCTTGTAACAGCTGACAGGGAGGAAGATATCTGCTCCCCACTCAGTCAGCTGCAGTGAGCCAGGGTTTTTACCCTAGCTTGGTATCTTGGGGATGGGGAGAGAAACCCTTCCCAGCCTCTGAGGGGATTCGGTAACTCATGTTTTTTGTTTCAGGATCTTCCTCTCTCTGTCCCTCACCCTCCTGGGAGTTGTGTAGCACTGTCCTGGTCTGCTGACCCCCAAAGCAGATCCCTCAGACAGCTTTGGTCTCTTTCTTTTTTGTTTTTGTGAGAGATTTAAGCCCTGCCTGCCTAATTCAACACTATCTTCCAATAATTCTCTAATGTGTTTATTTTACCTATCATGTCTTTCATTCCCATGAGCTCTGTTATTTTTCTACTCAGGTTTTCAAATTCTTCTTTGTGTTTGTTCAGTGTCTTCTTGATTTCCTTTATCTCTTTAGCCATATTTTATTTCAACTCATTCATTTGCTTTTGGAAATTTTTATGAATTTCATTGATTAATTGTCTCAAATCCTGTGTCTCATCTGGGGTTTTGATATATTCCTTTGTTTGGACCATTTCTTCCATTTTCTTAAATGACTTGTAATTTTTTGCTGATATCTAGGTATCTGATTATGATGGTCAGTTTACTCAGATCTTCAATTTCTCTCTCTTTCACAGGGATTTAGTGGCAAGAACCTGTGTGTTTTTGCTGTTCTTTGATTCTTGGTTCAACCTGCTCTGGGTCTTTAGGATTGTGCCTGTTAGGTGCTCACATCTGGGGCCTGGACCCAGTAGTGGTTTGCAGATCCACTTCCAAGAGTCTTGGGGAGGGAGGCTGTAAAGGCTGGAAAAAGCCTCTCTTAGTTACTTTTAATTTCCTCACATGCAGTTTCTTGGTTGACCAGCAGATGGTGGTCTTCTGCAAGCTTCTAGGTTCAGTTCCTGGTCAGAGTGTGTTCATTGCAACATGGACTGGATCAATGTGACAAGGATCCTGCCTGGAGGACAAATCAAACTTTCTCAGATACAGTTCACCAACCTTTACTGGTAGCCTTCTTTCTTTTCCTGGGGAGGGAATAATTCCTCTCTCCTCTGCATCCTCAACTGCCAGTCCTGGTCAGTTGGGAGCGAGGGTCAGATACCTTTAGTACCATGCAGACTCCCAAGGCAAACAACAGTGCGGCCCCTCTCAGCCTGGAAGGGCTCCTGGAACACAACAGACCAACTTTGTGGGAGATAAGCTGAGTCAGCCTTAGGCTGTGTGCCCCTCTCTCCCATTTCTTGGGTGGTCAATCTCTGTGGCACCTTTATGTGTAGCCACCAGCCTAAGGCCTGAGAATTCAAAATTGTTTATAGGGTGGGGGAAGGTGCTGGCAGCTGTAGTTGCAGCTTTAACCCACAGTTTTCCTGTAGCGATTCTTTTCCTTTGCCCCTCTCTCTTCTGGGTGCTTTCAAGCCTTTGCTTGGTGTCCTAAACCTTAGAAATTTTTTTCCAGGCCATTTCTGCCTGTTCTCTATCTATTTTTCTGGGAGAGCAGAGAGTCCTGTGACTTTCTAGTCCATCATTTTCCCAGAAGTCCCTTGGCTTCAGTTTTTGCCCAATTGTTTCTCAAGAATGAAAGACACTCATAGTAATAAATTAAACAATTAATCAATCAACTAACTAGTCCTGCATATCCTGCCTTCTCTCTTCAGTGGTTTCCATATGTAAGATAGATGAGCTATGCTGCTACTATTTTCTTTAGTGAAATTAAAACCATATTATGAAGTATATCTATTTTGTCCTCTCTTTACTGGACAAATCTATCTGCTTTTATTTACCGATATTAATTTGCATATCAAGAATTGATATAGAAAAGTCCAGATTGATTTCTTTCATTTCCCTACTCCTCTACCGAGTGGCTCAACCTTTAGTCCAGACCCCTTCAGCCACATCTGGGCCTGCAACCAAGTACATTGTAGTCTGGTAAAGATGTAGGAACATCTCAAAAGAAGTGTTAGCTGGAAATAGTTTTTTTTCTGCCTTATTCCCATGGGAAGCTAATAGAGGGTACTAAAAGGATGATTTGGTTGAAAGATAAGGGGAACTCAACTTCTCTGCCACAAGCTTACTGTGACACAAGCCAGGATGGTCCTTTCTGCTTTCTGTACTGGCCTTTCACCCTGCTGATTCCCATCTTCAGTCTTCTTTGTTCTGGATGAAGGGCTGAGCTAACAGTTGTACTCTGCACCCACCCATCTAACAGCGTACCTCTGCCCCTGTTTGACAGTGTAGCCCTTTAAGATTGGACTACCCTCAAGTAGGATGATCCAATGTAATGGAGTTTGCACTGTACTTCAAACATGGGAATGGCACATACATATGTCTGTATGTATATGTGTATTTGTATTTATCAAAACATGGTTTAAAAAGTAATGGTAGCTGGGGAAATGTGAATATTATGTGAAGACATCAATGGTTATTGGCAGGTAATTAACACTTGAAAAATAAGATGTTCTGATGTTTTTAGACAACAAAAACCAAAGATAAATGAATCAAAAGCAAACTTCACCCTAGAGTTGAATGTCACACCATGTCTTTCCTCTCTCCCTGCCCATTGTTGTGAAATTCATCCCATTGTTTTCTGCCCTAGAACAGAACTGGATATAGGAAAAAATATCTAGGGCATACAAGTGTCACTGCAGACCTGAAAATTTCCATGACCCAGAAGCAGACTGGACCTTCATAATTTCTGGGGTAAGAGGTAGTATTTGAGAAAGATGTGAGAGGTAGGGATTTCAGGGGGAAGGTAGGCATAAAGGGGCTGTGTGTTAGAGACTGGGACTGGAGGAGAGAGTGGCATCTGGTGGAACATTATCCTTTGACCTGAGAAATGTCTGCTGGACACATCAGTTCTGTGTATTGAGAGCTTTTCTACAGGGCAGAAGTACCAGTTAATGACCCTCAGGGTCATGAAGCCTGAAATTTCACTCTCCTCCAACCTCATCTACTTGGAATTGTATCACATGGATCCATTTATGGAAAACACCTAGTAGGGGGAACAAATAGACTTGTTCCGTGGGCTGTACCCTTACCTTCCAAATAAGGAAACTCACTAACACCCCTTGGAGATTAAGAGCCCAATGTCCAGCTACTTTAAATTTGGACAAGGAAGGGATCACCTGCTGTCTGCATTTCATCAGTCAATGGTTGTCATTAAAAGTTTTTTCTCGATGAAGATTTGCTAAATTGGCTGAACTCTTCCAGAAAGTCCCAAATTAACAGTTGCTCTGCATTAATAAGGACTTGTACTACTCAAGCACCCCTGTGCATTCCGTCGTTTTTACCTAGCTGTGCCATCTGTCACTGTAATACTTGTGTCGTCGAGTATTGAACCATAATACTTACATCTCATCAGCTTCCAAATGGTTCCATGATCTGTCAGCAATGATCAAAACAGTGAAATGAGACATAACAGGACATTTCCAAGTAAAATTTAAAGGAGGTTAAGAAGGAAAAAGTTGAACCCTTGGGACATTAAAGTCATTCCATCTCGAGTCACTCTTGTTAGGTCTCCAGAGTTGCTGAAGAGGGTTTTTTAATACGATTTAAGTTAAAGCTCATGTATCTGATTTTAATTTGGTATGATGGGCAGATAGATGCATACTGCACAAAACTCTAGTACATATACTGCCAAACATCCAGGAAGTTGTCTGTGTGTATGGAACTAAGCAATATGAGGGATGGTATGTCGTGAAGTGGGGATGGAAGTGCTGCGACGTGTGTGTATGAGGGTGAGGAGCTTGGAGGATAGTTCACCTTGAATAGTAGAAAACTTCGGAGACGTGGGTAAGGTCACTAACATTTGTCTTTTTGCAATAGGCTAATGCTTGCACACATGCTATGTTAGTTAACCCTTTAGAGGACTCTGAGGTTAAGTAGCAGTAGGTAAGTATCCAGATTCCTATTATTTTTAATAGATGGAGACATAAACATTTTTTACAGAGAAAGAGCCTGGACCTTTATTAAGGTCATACCCACAATCAGTGGATCATTGATGTGACCTTGGGCAACTCAATATGTGTATTATTCTAGACTATATACTATTTCCATAATAAATGAGGGATGCAGGTAAGATTTTTAGCTATCTTTTTGCTGAACCCCATTTTCCCCAGAACAGTTTTGGGGTGACTCCAATTCTCAGAAACTATTATCTAAATTTGCCAGCAAAAGCTTTTCCAGCCTTATTTCCTATCATTTGAAAAACATTTATTCTTTCTTTACCACTGTGGCAGTCTGCCTGGAAATAGGTGCAATGTATCATTTTCCACAATAATGGAGGTGGACTAGGAATTACCTGTAATTTGTTTCTCCATTCAGGCACGTCAAACTAAGTTATGATGAAAAGTGGAGGAGCAACCTTGATCACCCACTGTTTTATAGCTGATATGATTGTTTTTATGGAGCCTGTAACACTGTGAGCACTATAGCTGTGATCATCCTGGCTCTTGTCTCAGCAGAACTGTATTACAAGAGTTGAGTCAATTTTGATTGCAGAGGATGGGAGGATGGCTTGCTAGTGACGGGGTTTGAGAAAGAATTGCACACAGCCTGCTCCTGTTGTCCCCCATGGACAGGCTATGTAGGAACCAATGCTGCCTCCGTGAATTATTCAGTCTTCTATTTGGTAGGGGGGAAATGTGTTGCAACCAATTCATTCTCAATTGTAAATTGAAGATGGGTTTTCCTTTAGACACTTTTATTCAAAGAGAAAACATGGGTCAGGGTAGTAATGGGCCTCATGATTTGGGGAGATATTTTTACTGCAAGATCCTATAGCTGTTTTCGCTTGGCTGAATCTCTGCAGTAGAAGGAAGAGGCATGTGGGGAAGCATGGAATAGCTTCAGCAGCCCTAGGTATCTAAATTTATTTGAACAAATATTTAAAGAACCTACTTACCATTTGCCAGACTTATACTCTGGAATCCATGGTGAAATAAAGACGAGTGAGACACTATCGACACAAAAAGTTCAGGTAGATAGACCTGACATAGACCCTTAAAAATTTAAATATATCCTGACAAGTGCTGTAATAATGTAGGAAAATGCAAATGATGGTCATGCTAAGGAGACATGATCAGGAAAGCCTATCAAGAGGTGATATTATTTGAGTTGCTCCTTGGTGACTGAGGAATGAAGTATACTGTCAAGACAAGGGTGGGAGGGGATAGATAGAAGGATTGAAAGGTAACTGCTAAGGGGTGTGTGTGTGGGTTCTTTCTGGAGTAATGAAAATGTTCTAATATTGATTGTGGTGATGAATGTACAAGTCTGTGATTATACCAAAAACCCATTGAATGTAGTCTTTAGATGGATTGTATGGTATATGAATATATCCCGATAAAATTGCTGGAAAAAAACAAGGATGGGGAGGGTATTCTGAGCATAAAAACCAGCATGCAATAAGTACAGAGGCATGGAAAATAATGGGCGACAAATGGCAGGTGTTTATGGGAGAGGTATGGCTGGAAATCAGGCCTGGCAAAATTAAGCTGGAATAATACACTAAAGGGCCTGGGAAGTCAGGATGGAGAGGCTGGACTTGATACTATAGCTCATAGTGTCTAACTCACTTGTCTGTACGGGCCAGGCAGGTAACAGCAATAAGTGAAGCTGACCAAGTGGTGGCCGTGGTCGCTTGGGCACTGGTGGCGCTTTCTAAGGAAAGCAGCTGAGAATCCATTGTTTTTCTAGTGCATGAACCTTAGATAGTCAGATATCCAAAATTTTTTTTGAAAACACCTGGAAGCCAAAGAAATCCAGTCTTAAGATTTGTGTTGGTCTATCTGCTGGTGGTTTGTAACTACAGTTGGAGACAGATGGGAACCAGAGATATTTATGCTCTAGGAGGTGACTCAATCCAGTGTGGCAATTCTGGGAATAGACTGGGAGAAGCAAGATGACACTTGGGGCAAGGAGACAGTTGGAAGCTGGGCTCTGTGGGAGAGACGGTGAAGGCATGAAGCTCAGGCATTTGCTGCAGGGAAGAAGAGAAGGTGAGGTGAGAGCCTGGAGGCCTTTGGTGACCAGTGGATGTAGGGGTGAGGATGTGGGTGCCATCATGTGGGACACAGGGAGGTAGTGAAGATGTTAACTGACTTGCGAAGGCAGTAAAAGGAGCTTCTTATTAATAGTCTTATTTTGCTTTTTGCCTATTCTACATTTTTTTTTTTAACCATATAGTCTATTTGGTTTCTACCTTTTATGCCATATTTCTGGAAGAAATTATTTGGAGTGGAGACCAAATAAATTACTTTTTTGCCTTCTTCCCATTAATATTCCAAGATGAACCATGGGCAATTAACTGCTGGATTTCAGATTCTTTCCTTGTATAGGCTTAAACACATTGATATGAGTTGAAGCAATGAGCTGAAAGTATTTTAATCATTGATGGATAGCAGAAGAGAGATTTATGAGTCCAATTCTTTTTAAAATAGAAGGTAATGCTTTTTGGTTTCTCTCACCTCTATGTCCCCCACCCTGCATTTTATATATTGCAACAGTGAGTCAAACATACTCTTATCCTATTCAGAAGCCTTGACAGCAGCAAATTTGCATGAATCCAGCAAGTTATGCATTAAAATAACACTAATGCTAAAGGTATAAAAAGAATATGGGGTTTGGTTTTGTAGATATGAACATGATTAAGCATTTCTTTTCTCGTCTTCATTTTTTCATTAATAAAGAGAACTCGACTATGTCATTTAACTAATCTGCATTCATTTGTGTATCTTTCTGAACACTAGTTGTTGGAATTAGATGAGATAAAAGTGCCTGGACAGAACTTTTATGAGTAATGCTTCCATAACTTGTTGAACTACCTTTTTCTGTTATTTTAGTTTGTGAATTCTAAATGAAGTTTGAATAAAAAAGAAAGTGATGCTTCTATATTATTTTCTTCCACTTCAAGAGTTATTTTCTTGCAGTGAGGATTTTAGGTGGTCTCTCCATTGGAACCTCTCTTTTGCAGGGGTCATTTATATTTGCTGATTTGCTCATAGGAACATTGTGAATGAAAGAGAACCTGGTTTCTTGGATGATGGAGTTGTGACACAGAGAGGTGAATGGATTAATTTCACAGTATTCAGTGCATTTATGGAAAAGCTGAATCTACTAGAATATCCCACCTAACATGCTGAATTTACTAGAAAGAACTTCCCAACTGTCTCCCAGGCAGAATGTTGTTTGTTGTTATCTAACCAAAGTTAGGGCCTCTGCCCTGTATCTGACAAATCATCAAAGGTCATTCCTACTTACCCTGGCCTATTGCTCCACACTTAGGTTTTTATTCCTGCACCAGCTAAAGTGGATAAATTCTCATTATATTGGGCAAAATCCGATTATGCTAAAATGTGGTGAATTCAGTAGAGTTTCCAGGTAACTCTGAGAGCAGAAGCAAGCAGTAGCTCCAGCCATCTTTACACAGACCTCGGCAGTCACCATCGGTCCAGGATCCTGCCCCATCGCTGTATCTCTGAGATGGGCCAGCAAGTATCTGTGTGATATGAAGGAAACTCTGCAATCTATCCCAGCATTATCTTCCTCCTGCCCTGACAGGAAATAAGCCGTTATTCAGGAAGTGTGTGCTTGGGATTTAATAGGGCCTACACACACCTGGGAAGATTACCAGGTAATAAATGCTTTCAGTGTCTTTGCTACTGGGTCTTTGGCGATTTGGTGGAGAATGAATAGCAGAGTCCATTTGTTCTCTCTTAGTGGGACTGTGTGCTCCTTTCATGTTCTTTCATTTTTTTATTTAAAAATTATCAACATTGAATTTTTTTTAACCAGGCAATATATGTACATGGTAACAATTCAAATAGTACAAATGAGTCTTTAGTATTTTTTTAAATAGTGGCAAGAGCCCTAGAAAGGGAGAAGAAAAGCGAGATTTTACTCCTGGTTCTGCCACTGACTTATTTGATGGTGTTTGGCCAATTACCATACCTTTCTGTGCCTCAATTTCTTTAACTGAAACCTAAAAATGGGAATCTTTGTGTGATAATCCCATAAGCTTGAGACCTTAATAATCTGATGTGTGAAAATGTGTAGCGTGCATAGAAGTGGAATAATTTTTATCATAATCTCCCCTTGTCTCACTTAGTCGAGTACCAACTAACGTCTACCGTGTGCTTGGTAGGATGGCAGTGGTCAAAGGGCTTTAAATTATTGACTCAATTCTCAGAATAGTTTTACCAGGTATTATTCAATTTTACAGAGAGAAAATTGAGGCACAGAGAAGCTAAGTAACTGGCCAGAGCTGAGTTGATACCAGTCCCCTCTGTCTCTTTCTCTCTTTCTCTCCTCTTCCTCCCTCCTTTTCTTTCTATCTTTGTATGTATGCATGTGTGTATGTGCATATATATGTTTAATATAAATATATCTATGAACTGCAGCCTGCTCTTTCACTTCATATTTTATGCTGAGCATTGTGTTTATGTCGTTATATGGATACGATCTCTTAAAACCATTTTCTAATGATTTCACAATATAAGTCTGTATAAGTATTAGTTAACAATTCCTCTTGGCTATGCATTTGTTTGTGTTTTTTTTGTCATTATGCACAAGGCAAATTTCCTTTTACATAAATCTTTGTGGGCAACTGTGATTATTTCCTTAGGGGAAAAACCTCAAAAATGGAACTGCTAAGTCAAAGAGGATAGACGTTTTTTTAAGGTACTTGATAAATATTGCCAATTTGCCCTCTGGAAAGGTTGTGCCAATTTATATTTCCTCCAGAACTCTGTTTTCATGAAGATGACGAAGCAATTATAGGAGGCTATTGCTCAGCACCTGTCAGTGTGTGCCGAGTTCACCAGCACCACACACGAAGCAGAGGCTGGATTGCTTGTCCAAGGGCACAAAGAAAATTCATGGTTAAATCCTAATCTTTCAATTTCTGCTCTGGAGTTTTTTCCAACGTAACATATCGAATACTCAACGATATTTGTTAATAAGCAATAGATGAGGCTGGAAATCGATATGTAGGGGTGGGAGTATTATCTTTTAGTCATTTTACAGTGCTGTTGCTAAATGTCACTCTTCTCGTTTCTGATTGCTTTATTCTGATGACCTCAGAAGCTACCGCACGTTGTTAGAACTAAATCAATCTGTGCCAAGCAGCAATTCCAAGCAGCAGTGGGAAAACTGAGAGGAGGAGGACAGGGAGATTTCAGGCAACATCTATAAAGCTGTTTTTGATAGGGTGAGCACCAGTTATTACAAATGACAATTTCCTACACAAGCAACCTAGAAGCATCATTAATGAAAATACAATTTTAATTTAAAAAACACCTACAATTCTCGCACTACAAGTCAAATTATTTTCATTTTTTCATACTTTCATATGAAATATACTTTTGGTATATTTAATATATATATATATTTTGTTTAATTAGTCTGTAATTTTTTTTTTTGAATTGGCAATAGCATTTTTTTTTTAAATTTTATTTTAAAAGATGCTTAGATACGTAAATGTTACACAAAAATTACAGGGATTCCCATGTTCCCCACCTCCCACACCTCCCATAACCTCCCACATAAACATCCTTCATTAGTGTGGCACATCACCTGCGATGGATATACACATCCTGGGGCTTTGCCACTAAGCATGGTCCATAGCTCATATTGTAGACTCCCACACAGTTCTGCATGGTATATGCTGATGTAAAATGGCCTATATCTGTCGTCGTAAGGGCATTCAGGATAATTCCCACGTCCTGAAAAAGCCCCTGTATTACAACTGCTTTTCCGTTCCCTGCCCCGAAAGCATCCAGTGGCCACTGGCTCCACCTCACTGTTACAATTTCTTCCATTGCTTGAACCACAATATGTCTACAACAGAATACCAATAAGTCCACTCTAGTCCATAGCTCTTCCCCCAATCCTGAGGAGTTTGGGATGGTGATGTCCACTCTACCTCCAAGTGAGAGGGGGCTTATATCCCATGGATACGGTGGATGGGATTATCCTGCCTGCAGCTGCAGACTCTCTCCATTCCCTGGGATGGCTGTTGCCCATCATCGTCTCCTCACCAGGTGACTTGGGTGAGTCCATTGAGCTGTAGAGTAGGAGTTGCAGCTCTACCGAGATTCCAGGCACAGCTGGCACATGGGCAGGCCAGAGGCTCCAGTCTCTGGAAATACACCTACAAACTCCAGCATCACATATAGGTTTGAAGAGAAGGGACTGATGGACCATGTGCAGGGAGGACTTATTTGAGTCCAACTCTGTCACTCTCAGGAGCACTGATTCCAAAGTAGAGCCCACTGATAAGGCATCAATCTCTGGAGCTATCCCCCCTTATATAGGACCTGGGTGTCTCCAGAGCCCTCAGGAGCCCCTCTGTGTGGGGTGATATCCACTCTGGTGTTCTATGAGATCCTACTGAGGTGTGCATAAGCATTACCTCTGGGATGACCTCCCGACTGTATTTTAATGATGTCATAGATACAATTTTGCATTTTTCTTTTCCACCTCACGAATCATATATATTTTTTACATATTGCTAACTTTTTCTGCAAAATAATATTTTTAAATAACTGCCTAAGCAAGTGCCCTTCCATAATTTAGCCATTTAGTTTATTTCCAAATTGTTAGTATCATTAACTAATGCTGCTAAGACATATAGATCATGCATACATATTGCCTTTCTTAGTTACATCTTTTGTAACTTCTCAGAAGGGGGATTACTGTGTTTAAAAGTCTGAACATTTTTATGGGTTTTAAAACATACTGCAAAGTGCTTTCTAGAATGGTTAGATAGCTGGATTATGTCAACACATACTACTAAGCATTTTTAGATACAGTACAGTAATCAATGGTTTGTTTTAAAATGTTTAAGTCATCAGGGTTGAAAAATTTCAACCCCACCATATGGCCTCAGAAGCTATGGCTACCAACCCCACAGAGATGTGCTTGCAAGCGTCCTTAGACAGGTGACTTGTCATTTTGCCCTGTTTGGGGGAGAATGCTACAAGATGAATGGCTGTTTAATCAGCTCCATTCCCAAATCTGGCTGTTCTTAGCTGACCTCTAAGAGGGGTTTAGCCTGGACTTGTTCTTCGTGGGACCTCCTGATTTGCAGGAGCTATGGGGAGACCTACTCAATTTATATGCTTATTTGTCTGCCCCCATTCTAGGCACCATTTGAAGAATCCTGGTTATTTGATTTGGAATTAGTTTAATGCTTCGCAGGACCATCCTGAATTCAATAAATGGTCAACAATTAGCTTACTGGGTAGCCATTCTGATTATTTCTCTGATGTTTAATTAAGTAGTTTTGATGAGATCCTTTTTATAGGATAAAAGAACACAATAGTTTCCCAAGCATATTTTACCAAACTGCCTCTTTGAGTAAATACTATTAATAGATATTGGAAGGTAGGGATACTGGGAAGAGAAAACGAGCTCAATTTTGGCATTGAATTTGTGCTCCTAGGAAAACATCCAGTGGAGGTGCTAGGCATGTAAAATGTAGGCTCGATGCCTTGTAAAGCTGTGGTGAGAAAATGGGATTTGGAATTCACAGAGAGGCGGTAGGTAGAGTAGTTGTGATACTTTAAAAGAGAGAAAAATTAGGCAGCATAGAAGTTAAGAATACGAGCTCAGGGATTAGATGGACATGGGCTAACATTTTTATTCTGCCTCTTACTTGGTGTCCTTGGGCAGCTTACTTAACCTTCAAGCCTCAGTTTCTGTGGCCATATAATGGATTTAATAATATCTACCTCATAGAGTGGATATGAGAATATGAGAACTGAATGACATGTAATTTACTAAGAGTCAATACATATTAGTTATTATTGTTAGAAGTTTGAGGACAGAACCTTCGTAGGTTAGCATAGGAGGACTCAACAAAATTCATAAGGAGTAAATGGTCAGAAAGAGAGAAGAAGAATCAGTGTATTCCAGTATAAAGGGAGCCAGGGAAAGAGCGACTCTTAGAATAGAAGAAATGAGTATCAAGGTCAAAGAAGTCAAGGAAGGTCAAGTTCAGGAAGGGTCGTGAATTTGGTGATTACTAGGTCTCCTATGATTTCCAAGAGAATGGTTTCAATTTGAAAAAGTGGTAATAAGCCATATTTTAGGGCATTAGTTAGCAGTAGGGAATATTTCCTAGGGTCTATGGACTCAAAAAAGGTAAGGTATATTGCAGAAGATAGATGATAGGTAAACTATTTGCTTTGTGAGTGTCGTTCAGTTGTCTATGGACTTGGATTTTACATGTGCTTTCTTGTCCTACATATACCAAAAGATTGTGACTTCCATGATCAAGCTGAGACGTGCTACTGGTTACAGCCTGCCTTATAGCCTGGCTTCATGTCAATTTCTGATTTAGCTGCAGATGCATTTTCTCTTTGGCCACATTTCAGCTGCTTATGGGAAAATAGGGAAGAAATCAGCAGGCATATGTTGGGATCAGTACATTTGACAGAGCTGGTGGCATTTAGCTCTTAGGTACCTGCCATACATGCTTCTCTTAGAGCCAGTTCACCTGCAATTAAAAGAAAGTTAAGTTAAATTGATCCAATCCCTTCATTCTGTGGGCCAGTTAAAAAGTTACTTGTTGGAAGGAGTTTTCAAACCTCTTTGCCCTTAGTTTTATTATTGCTCTGGCAATTGCAAACACGGGTTTCTATCATTTAGCTGAAAATTCTGGTAGGACAAACTCATTCACCTCTAAATGGAAATGAGAGCTAAAATAAAAGTACAGGTTTTTTCGAATGACAGGACTATGGCAGGTATAATATCTTTTATAATTTCAGAGGATTTGATTTAATCAGAAACATATAAGTAACCAACCAGAACCATATCAGCTTTGGAAAACAGTTGATTTTTCTCTCTCTTGCTCTCTCACTCGCACTCTCATCTTTGTCCCCATAATTAGAACTTCTTTCTGGGGCAAACTATTTCAGACTCTGGACACTTGTTTGTGCTAACATTTGCTAAGGAGATGTCCTCATCTTGGTTGCTTCTGGGGCTTGTCCATTCTTTTGCTGCTAATGAGCCAGAACATTGCACAAGTTGCAGCTGAGAGGTTAAGTCACCTAATAGGAGCACAGTAAAGTGGTTTGGTACTGACAGGCATATAATTAGCATGTCCTTGACAAGGGACACCATCCATATTTTCTGCATGAGATGAGTGCCATTTTGGATGGAAGTTATGCCTCCTTTAAAATATAGGAAAGAATATTGAGGCCTGGCATTATACAAGATGCTCAATAAATTTTGTTTTAGTTCTCTCTACAGAGCTTTGTATCTCTACAATTCATTTCAGATGCAAGTAACAGAGTATTTGATTGAAAGGGGATTATACAATGAAGAATATTTATTCTATCATGGTAAATTCAGAGAAGCCTGTTTCAGGATTAGAAAACTCAAAAACTTGAGGATGGGGTGTATGTCAGCCTCTCTTCAATGGCCATATTCTCAAGATGGCTGCAGCAGTTCCAAGCATCACAGCCTTACATAGCACGACCAATAGGCAGGGAGAAGAAAGGCTTTGAATTGGGATTCCTTTTAAGAAACAGGTAAAACTTTCCCAGAAGATTTTACTTTGCATCGTTGGCCAGGGTCAAGTAGCATGTTTCTGTCTAAGCCAATCCTTACTAATGTAAATGGAATCAACATGGCTGGCTTAGACTGTTTAACTTTCAGTTTTTGGAGCTGGAGAAGGAGTCACTTCTTTTGGACACGTGAAGAAAAAGTGGTGGTGGGAATGGCTGCTGAGTAGTCAACCAGTAGGATCTTCTGCATGCTTTCATAAGAAATAATTTTTATAATTACAAGTCATATTCTAAATAATCATCACTTTTGTTCTTCAAGGCATATATGGTAAAAATTGAGGGGTGTGGATTTTCGTACCTGCATGTCCATAGCAGCATATGATTGCTGTTTTTGAAATGAGTTAAGATGAGCTCCATTTTTGGAAGAACTATAAAATGTGATTCACCAAAGCAGTGATGATGGAAAGACCAGGAATTGTGTTACAAGAAGAAGGTTAACAATCCCAATAGTCAGAACTAAACAACCACAATTACAAATTGGATGATAAAGATAAATGGACTGTTGGCTTATTTCTTCTCAAAGCCCATCAGAACATACTTCTAGGGTCCCTCTGCCTAGAGGAGCCTGCATCAAATCTCAGTGCATATTTGCATCCTTCTCTCCCATTTCACAGCAAGCTCTGTTCTTTTCCTCCACTTCCCAATAAACTCTTCACTGGCCTAACTACACTGGTGTGTTCTTAAATTCTTTTATGCAACATAGCCAAGAAGTTAGAGGAATCCAACACTTCTCCAGTTTCATTTGGCGAGCGTCAACCAGGAGGTCTAGAGGCAGGTAACCCTTCTGACACCTGGCAAGGACTGAATCAATGCCTTCCGCAACAAGATATTAGTCACACGGGGATTTCATCCAGTTCCAACCACAGTGCCAGACCATCTTTCCTCAACCTCAACAGAACAGCCAGAGAGGTTTACACCCTGTCAGGCAGGGACAACTGCCCTAACCAGCAGGAAGTGATTACAGAAGAATGATCATCACCCCTCAGCATCCCCTTAAGAATAAGGGTGTGAATCTCTGAGGGGTGAGTTGAGGCAGCTTAGTATAGGGAAATGAGAAGATGCGCCACAACATGGCTGACAGACAACATGGCCGACAGGCAACATGGCTGACAGACAACATGGCCGACAGGCAACATGGCTGCGAGACCCCACCGAGACCTTGACATCAACCTTGAGGTCCCAGGTGGGACTCTTTCCAAACAGGCCTCCCTGTTTGTGTTTTGTGTGGCCCTGGATAACCCCGCAGAAAAGGCCTTACCATTGGCCCCCACCATTGGTGTGGTTACCAATAACAGCTGGGGCCCCTTCCTTAGCATTTGCAAGGGGGAGGAATAATTATAGCTTAAAAGGTGACCACACATGCCAAATCTCACTCTCTCTGGCTAGAGGAGCCTGCACCAAATCTCGGTGCTTATTTCTCTCCTTCTCTCCCATTTCTCAGTAAGCTCTATTCTTTCTCCCCATTTCCCAATAAATTCTTTTCACTGTCCTAACAAAACAAACAAATGCAAAGGAACATATTTCTTGATTTTGTATTATTTTATTTCTTCCAGTATTACAAAGTGATTTAGCTCTCACTTTTCCATGTTGCTAAGCTGGAAAGTGTAGTAAGCAAAATGGAAGGAAAGTGTTACATTCTCAGAAATGATCATATTTTTACCTAAACTTATAATCCATTTTTTTTTTTTTTTTTGGAACTAGAATAGTAAGCAGGGAGCACAAATCTCTAAGGGAGGGGGAATTTTAAAAAGAATATTTTAATTGTCCTTAGGAAAGCTAAAATATGTAGAGTGTATTATTTTGAAGACTGCAACAAAGATGCAGTGCATTTCTCATCAGATATTGGTTTTAAGAATGGTTTACTTTCAGTGCATCTTTGAGCCAAATTGGTTGAGCATCAGCTATGAGTCTGGAGTTCACAGGAGGTCTTTGGAACAAAAACAAAAAAAAGCATCATTAAGTAGGAAATCCAATTTTGGGACAGAGTGTTGCATTGTGGTTATGAGCCTGAGTTTTTGAGTCAGACTGCATGGGTTCAAACCTTGGTACTGGAATTTTCTTACCAGCATGTCCTTGGGTTTGAATTCTGTGCTTCATTTTTTTAAAATTTTTATCTGTAAGCATATAATAATCGTATCTCCTTGCTAGGGTTATCTCCCTAGTTGGAACACTTGCTATTGCATAAATAAAGGCAGATAACCTGAAGAAATGCATGCTGATAATACCAGTGTGGTGGAAGGGAGGCTGAGCAAGGGAGAGGGAAGGAGAAGTGGAACAGTGGGCCGTACCCTATTTTTCTGAAGAAATATATCACGAAACCATAGAATATTAGACCTTAATATATGGACATTGGCCTCTTTAGTTTAATGATGAGGAAATCAGTGAATTTACTGTCTTGTTCCTCCAAAGATGGACTTGCTTCACAATTTCATGGCCTTCCATTCATAGGCACTCAGCTCTCCACACTCCAACTGGGTGGATTAAATTGAGATGACGAGTATAAAAGTCTTTTACGTAGTAGGTCTTGGCAATGGTAGGTGATAACAAAATGTTCCTCTCACCTCCTTCTCTCCCTCCCTCCCTTCCTTCCAGTTAGTGAATATTAAAGTTAGGAAGCCACTCAGTATTAAGTATTAAATCAGTCAGACTAACTATAGGGGGTTAGAATTTCTCACCTCTGCCAACTTCAATCGGTTTTTGTGATATTAGGTTTTTGTTTTTGAGGCTTAGAAAAATTTCCTCGTCAGTGCATTTTCTTTGCCATGTCTCTACTTCAGCGAGGCCAGAAACTTTATCCAGCACTTCCTAAATGTGGAAAAGGAGAGTAGTGTGTTTGGACGTAAGAGTTCTAGATGTCATCTGGGTAATTTAGAATGTTCTATCATAAAGAATGAGGAATAAAAACACCTTCTCACGGAGTTACTGGGAATCTCTTAAAAGAATGTTTTATGCAGGTGTGAAAGTCCTTAGTCTTTGAAAGCAAAATGGACCTGATTTTGCCTTTTGTCTCTAAATGGTTTCTAGAAGGGCTGCAGTGTTAGTATTTAAGAGGAATCACGGGTTTACTCCATCAAGATTGTTGATGGGCCTATTTCCCAGCAGTTTTCAGAGACATTTACTTTTTCCCTACCCCTTTCCTTTTTATTTATATTGAAGCTTTGGTCTATTTAGGGAATATAGGAGATGAAGGAAGACATCTGGCAATGTCATTTTCCAGCAAAGACTGAGAATTTTGTCCAAGAAATATTCCTAGCCCAGTTCTGAACTGCCTATGTCCCCTCTCCAGGAGCAGATAGTCTCAAGGGGGACAGAGCCAGCTGTAGAACACTTCAGTCCATATTTTTTTCCTTTATGAGGCTTCCTTTCATTTTCAATCCAGGCAGAATTTAAGAATTTCTTACATTCTGAGTCAGCCAATGAGTTGAGTAAACAAGTCGACAAATCCTTACTTGTGCCCTGCTCATACAAGATTATGATTTTTATGTTGAAAGAACTAACTCTAAGGCACTATATTATATATTGTGACACTATCATTCCTTGCTCAAACCTAATTATTCAGGAAATAGCCTAATGGATCAATTTATGAAAATGAACTTCTTTGCAGGGATGGAAAGGAGGGAGTTGGGAGGGAGATAAAGACAAAAGAAGAATGAGACTAGAAAGCAAGATGGACATTTCTATTTTGGAGCTTGAAATGTGTCCTAGGCTTGGCTGCATTAGCCTTTAAGCTCTGCTATTATATGACGGAATATAGGAAAGATGATAAGAGTGAGTTCACGGATTGTGCTTGCAAAGGAGATGAGAACATGGGTCCTTTTCAAATATTATGAAGAAAATATGTCATGAACACCAAAAGTTTGGGGCCTGAAAGAAATTAGGAAGAACTGAAACATAGCACATTTGGGAAGCGGATGTGGGTCAAATGATTGGGCTCCTTCTACCATATAGTAGGTCCAGGGTTTGATTCCCGGGGCCTCCCGGTGAAGGCAAGCTGGCCCACGCGAAGTGCTGGCCCGTGCAGGTAGCTGGTGCAGCAAGATGATGCAACAAAAAGAGATACAGAAGAGAGACAATAAGAGATACAGCAGACCAGGGAGCTGAGGTGGTGCAAGAGATTGAGCACTTCTCTTCACTCCGGAAGGTCCCAAGATCAGTTCCCGGTGCTGCATAAAGAGAAGACAAGGAGACACAGAAGAGCATACAGAGAGCAGACAGCGAGTGCAAAACACCGGGAGGGGGGAGGGGGGAGGGGGTATAAATAAATAAATATTAAAAAAAAACAAAAAACCTCCAACAACATAGCACATTTTAGGTAGCCAAAAATTTAGTGGACGTAGAAAATATGTATGCTGGTGATGAATATTTTCTGGTGAAATGTGTGACAAACTGGAGAACCATTAGTTAAATTATCCATAATGGTGATTGTGATTTTGATTGCCACTTCAAATCCTCCCAGTCCTACTTCTTACTCCAATCACTACTGTGGTGGTCAGGTCCAAGTAGGCTTTGGCTGATTTCATGAAAGAGCAACCTGACAGTGTCTTGTCATGGACCCATGCTATATATATGTCTCACTTCCTTCTCTGGAGATCCTTTAACACCAGTGAGGAGAACATCTGCTCAGCACTCACCTGTGTGCAAACTGGAAGTGCAGCTGAGTTACCACCCACAGGGCCACCCTTGGCCAATGAGGGAGGAGCCGCTGGGTAGTTTCTTACTCACTTTGTAACCCAGGTGAGCAGTTCTAAGGTGGATTTCATAAAGGTTCTCAGAAGGTCCCAGAGAACTGAGCACCAGTTGTCCATAGTGGTGGGTAACAAAATAACACATCCTTGCATTGACTTTCTCCCTCCTTCTGTGTCCCCGATCACTTCCTTGAAACTTCACGCCTGCTCTCTGAGATCAGTTCCAAGATACCCTACAGAATTTTCCTTTGGGTTCTTGCTTTCTGGGGATTCCATGGTAAGATGGAATAGTGACCTTTTGGTGTATCTTGTGTCCCAGGTGCTTTATAAACATTTTCTCATTTTGCCTTTACAGAGTCCTCTTAAATAAAGTATACTACCAATTCATAGATATCGAAAGTGAGGCTCAAAGAGTTTAACTGTCAAATATTGTGACACTGTTAATATGTGGACTTAGGATTCAGATCTTCATTTTTGTAGATCCAAAGCTTGTTCTTGTTCTTTCATGTAGACATTTCAAAATCAAATGCCTTCAGGGACCAGAGAAGTAATAGAAATGCATGAACATATTTGTGTTTAAGACAATAAAGCTTGGCAGAGATCACGACAAACTGAAAAGCACATGCCATACCTAAATGCCTTTACATGCAAATCAGAGGAACAAAGCTAAGCAACAAATGTAGGCTGGAGGTTACACATTACCTATTTCTTTTTGAGGGTAGCAGAAGCAAATGAAGGAATCCCAGAAATTAATGAGTATTTTTCAGTTTTGGAATTAAGATTAAACATAATACTGCTTTCCAAAACTTGCTTTATCCTGTGTCACTAAACTGTATTTTTCAGTATTGTTTTTAGAATCCATTTGTTTTTTTATAAAATTATATATATATATTTATATATATATATAAAACACCACTTTTAAGTGTATAAGTCAATGGCATTAATTACATTTAATGTTGTGCTACCATAATCACCATCTATTGTGAAACCTTTTTATCTCCCCAAACAGAAATTGTAGCACTATTCTTGCATGTATACAAGGAGGAGGAAGGAATGGCATTTTTGAAAGTGCAATTGTAGTTATCTTAACAACATATTTTCAACTAGAGCATAGGGAAGGCAGCAAGAAATGCCCTTTTCTTTAAGGTCTAAAATGTTAGCTTGGTGTTCCAGTGTCTTTCATGTCTTGGATCTTATCGTAAGTAAAGCATATCTTTTTGTTTTAATCCTTTCTATGATTGAGGAAAGAGCATAGAATCCTATGAGAAAGAGGTAACTATGGATAATGATCACATAACCATCACTGCAGGGAAGTAACTGTGTGTATATCTCCTCTTCCATATCCCACAGAGCTCTGGGTAAGGCACTTTACCACTTGGGCGTTTGCAGTTACTCACTCGGAAGAATTATACCATTCTCCACAGACGTTGGGATGCCAAGAACTACTGTCCTTGCTATTGCAAAGAGGAATGTGTGGCTGCATGAAACACTTGTCTTACATATAGCTATTATGCTGAACCTCTCAGCACGTTTCTGAGCCTTTCATTTATTTGTTTATTGATGTGAACTTTTCTTCTAAACTTGTTGATATCAAATGTAGAACTTGACTTTCTCTTCATTGAATGCCCTTCTTCTGTCTAAAAGTATGTGACTTAGAGGATTGGAAATTTTAATACCATTACGAAGGCAAAGGAAATTAGGTCTCACTTTCTTTGGTCATTTGTTTAGGTGTAGCACTAGAATTTTAAAACAAGGGTTGTAGTTTAGCTTAATTCTCCATAAAAAGCGTTTCTGATCTTCCTCGTAAAATCTTTTACCAAGATTGAGTATAAAAGTTTCAAACAATACAGATGATGTTCTTGTGCTTTCTCTTATCTAATACTGCATGCACACATTTAAGAGATATTTTGGTAGTTCTTATTATGTGTCTTAGTTTGCCTGAGCTGCTGTCACAAACACCACAAACTGGTTTTGCCTTAACAACAGGACTCTATTGGCTTATGATATTGAGGCTAGAAGAAGCCTAAAATCAAAGTGTCAGCAAGGTGATGCTTTGTCCCCAAAGTCTGTAACATTCTGGTGCTGGCTGCTGGCAATCCTTTGGGTTCCTTGGTCTATTTCTGTCCGTCACATGGCAATGTCCTCTCCTTTCTCACTTCTTTGACTTCCAGGCTTTCTTTATAAGGTCTCCAGTAATGTGGATTAAGAGACACCTTCATTCAATTGGGCCACACCTTACCTAGGAGTTTAAGATAGAAAGGTGAGTGAAATGCAGTGCAGTTATTTAAAAAGTTTAAAGGAGGAGAAAGACCTATACTCTTATACGAGAAACATAATTTTATGGATTTTACATTGCAAAATGGCAATCAATGGGTTAAATCTTGTTCATTTTCGGGCATGCAGATATTTTTAAAAAATTTAGTATGGATGCTTTATATTTGCAACTTGTCTCCAATTCAAGACAGTCCTCACCATTCCTCAGTTTTTGCTTTACTCTTAGTGCTTCACTCATTTGCATTTCTTGCCGTGCTTCTCTGTTGTGAGTTTATGACCCCTGGGTGCCACGACAGAGGCCTCTACAGGGTGTAATGGAGGAAGGGACGACAGAGTAGTCATTTCTCTTATTGTGGATTAGAAATGGCTTCAGCAATGAGGCAACATCTGTAGTGAAAAGTGTTACAAATTGGTAGGTTAAGGCACCTGAGGAAAAATGAGAATGGCATTCCCGCAGAGTCTACCGTATGAACAAAGTAGTGAAGACTTGAAGTAGCTTAACCTTTTGGACTAATTAAGAGCACTTCTATGTGCATGAAGCACAGATAGAATGATGTGGTGGGAGAAAGACCTGGAGAGGTGGGGAGAGGTGTAATCCACCTGTACCTGCCTTCATGAAGCATTTCATTTCTGGTCTTGCGTTACAGCTTTCTGAACTCGGGGATTGTATTTTACACACATGCTGACTTCGCTGAGGTGGCTCACTCAGATTAAAAATAAGGTTGTTTGTCGATCAACATTATGAAGGATATTACTCATTTAGGTGGATGCCAAGAAAAGGGAGTAGAAATGTTGATATGGGCCCTTTGGTTTTAAAAATACAGGGAAGTACAAAGAGTAATGTAACGAATGTTCAGATAATTATTTTTAAGGAACACTTGGGAAGTTCTCTTTAAAAGTCAGGGCATAGTAAAACAGTGAGAGAATTAGCCAAGAACTGAATCCATTCTAATAAATCACATATTTTCTAAGCAACTACACTGAGCATACATGGAAATAGACCAATTCCGGTATCCTTTCAATCTACTTCAGTTCCAGGAGGCATATGAATACGTTGAAGTCCTTTCATGGCCAGAATGCCCACAGAAGAGTGTCGATTTGGTGTCAATTAGCAGCGCCTTAACCAGGTTATGGATGGAAAGTTATTAGGGGGCTGATGAAGTGTCTGTCTGGACTAGGTCCCCCTTTTCATCCTGTTAATTTAACATCCCTTGAGAACATATTTCACATTGGTCCAAATTAACCTTAACTGAATAAAGCACTTTTTGTATCAAAACTTATGTGCCAACTACACAAATCTGTGTGCATGCAACGATACCAAGTTTAGTAAAGTTCAGTGATGGGTTTTACTCGCTAGACAGCTAACCAGGAGGGTATCTCTAGTGCTATCTTTTTTCCCCTTTTGATTATGGTACAAAATTGTCTAATGCAGAGTTGAGACTCTTGAATGCAAATAATTTGCTGAGACCCTTTGCAAATTGTGTGAGGCCTGCAGCTTCTTTCTGTAATACACCTTCTGCATTGGTAGTAGAAATGGGTTTATAGACTCACGGTTAACCTTTCTCTCACCATTACCTAAATTTAGGCAGAGGAAGTATACTTTTTTGGTGTGAACGTGTCCTGAAACACATTTCCCCATTGCTTAGCTTTTTCTTTCTCGCCTTCCTCTATCGAGTATTTTCCTTCAACTGCTAGAGCAGAGTTAAAAAACTTCCCACTTACTGAGAGTTTTGCTTTATAACTGTTTCAAACCCTTTACATGTTGGGGATTGTACTCCTTCCAAGTCAGCACTTACTATGCTTTTTACTTCTTGGATAATTGGGTGAGCGACACATATAGGAATTACGTTTGATAATCACTTAAATGAACCGGATCAATTAAAATCATGAAAAAATCATTTGAAAAATAAAAAGCATGATGCAAATAAAAGCACTAGTTTTAATGATAATAATAATCAGTGACGTAAGATGAGATTAAGTATGTATTTAAAACCACTTGTTCTTTGACTTTTAGTGGGCCCAGTATACAGGTAGCGTTTTTGGTATTTACATACTGAGGTCCCAAATGTTTCAGTGTTAATAGTAAAACTACTGGTTATTATTATCATCATAATAGTTTAATGAACCTACAGGATACAAAATAGAGCCTTTTATAATTACAAAGGTGGTAATTTGAAGCCAGAAATATCAGTGTTGACAGTTCCGCCTCTTTTAACAATACACAGAACTTGTGTAACAGCTGTTTATTTGTCCTCTTTTGAACTGACAGGTTTAGAGATGGTGGGACATAAACACCTCTTCTCTTGCCTTTCTTTGGAGCCTTTAATAGACTATAAAAAACAGCTGACATGAGGGGAAGCAGAGGCAGGGACAGAAGTTAAAGCACCAGCCTCTTTAAGCACCTGCAGATGACTTCCTAGTGATTGCCACCAGGGATTTCAGGACAAATAGACCCCATTAGCATTATTTCAGAAGAGCTGAGATTTGTCCTTGTAATTTTATGTAACTTTTGGAGATGGGGGCTATAGCAGAAAGAATATTGATTTTGGACTCAGACAGCTCTGAGTTCAAATCCTAGCTCTGCAACTCAGTACTGGTTAACCCTTCAATTCCCACACTTCTTGAGTCACTGGGACATCCAGTTCCTTTGTTCCTTTTCCTTCTCCCTTTTAGCATTTTCCTTCATTTCCAGTGTAGCCAGGACCTTGTGGTGGAGTGCTTCAGTCAATACAATCAGCGCCCTTACGTCTGCACCTACTTGACCTCTTTGTGTATTCAACCCGCAAGCATAGGGTCATCCAGACATTCACCTTTTTTGCTGCTGAAATGCTCACTGCAGCTGGAGGGAAGAATCCCCCTACATAGCAATATCACAGAGCTTGCTCTTACTCTCTTCTCCTCCTCAATTTCAGTGAGGTTCCCAGGATCACTAGAAAATTCATCTTCATGCTTGTAGTCAGTTCCGGTCGGTAGGTGGCTGTCCAATATCTTTACTACTCTTCTGAGTTTCCCATCACACCTGCTTTAATCTCAGCAGATGATCTTGCCTCTAATAGCACAGAGAGTATTATGGGTTATTCAGGCGGAAACTCTTTAGCCTTCGAGTAAACACCTGAAAAATGTTCTCCATTCCTTCTTGCCTGTCTCAGAGGAAGAGGTAGGCTAAGCCCTTGGCTTCTCGCCATCTGCTCTTCTCCTTTCAGCTTCCAGAATTGTGATCCTTATCCTACTTTCTCCCACATTCTATGCTGGCATTCCCTTCACAGCCTAAAACCATATTCAAACAAAGAACCCCCCCATCAACTCTATATTCCACTCTAGCTGCTGCCCCATCACTCACCCTTCAGTCCCTGCTACGTTTCTAGAAAGCATAGTAGGTTCTAAGGGCACGGTCTCCAATGTCTATTGGAGACCAGCAGGTAATCATGGACACTGAACTGCAGAGCACACCTTTTCCTGAAGCTGACACTGTTTTGCGACTCTTTGCTGTCATATGGGAATGAAGGGCCAGTTTGGCCAAAACTTCTAATATTTTTCCAAGGAAAGCAGGAAATTGTAATTTCTATTTGAAATTTCTCAATGTTTAACACTCTGTGCAATCCTAATAAAACACATCTGTGGGCTGAATTTGGATTATGGGTCCTTAGTTTTTTTTAATCCTTGGCCTACATTAAAGTTCTTTATGTCTCATCTTATTAGATCAACCTCTTGCAATCAGTTTTCTGCCCCTAACACTCTTTTGAAACTGCTTTAGAGTAGCACTTCTGAAAGGCTGGTGTGCCTATGAATCCTCTGGGGAGAAGGTGAAAAATGTAACATTGAATTCTGAGTCAGTCCATCTAAGGTGGGATGTGAGATTTTTGCATTTATAGCAAGCTTCTACAGGTTGATGATGACGCTGCTGGCCCATGGACCACACTTTAAGTAGCACCACTTCAGAGGATCTGCTCACCTTTAAAGAATTCTCTCAAGAGAAGCCATTTATGTCTCTGCCCTGCCCTCACCACTGGAGGAATTGACCCTTCCTTTCTGTGCGCATCCACTATGTCTGATCTGACCTCTGTAAAGATGACTGTCATTTTTAATTTTATATTCATGTTTATGTGC